>JASFAT010004650.1:0-23097 GCA_031353405.1 Baronia brevicornis | reverse complement strand
CAAATTCATTGATTTATTTTTTATAGAATACTAGATATTTTATTATTAACTTTACAAGACTATAATTATAAACAATAGATACTATAGATAACATTTTTCCCTAACAAATTAATAAACCGTTTCGGTGATATTCCCTGGCCACCCAGGTTGTACCCACAATGGACATTTTTGTGGGGATACCTCAAAAGTGAAATCTATGTAACAAACCCGACGACGATCTTCTCAAATGACCGACAAAAGTATTATACTTGTTGCATTTAAAAAAGATTATGTAATTAATTCAATTCATTGAAAACTGGAAATAGAACGTGTATTATAAATAAATTAAAATCAAACTCATTAATTTTGTGTAAATAATCATTTAATAATTCATCATAATAATATTACCAATACCATGATCTTATTATATAAAAACCCCTTTAAATATTGGTCCAATTCAATGTAATATTAAAATCATAAATCAACTCAAACCATAATTCGCTATATCCGTACTAATCACAAAAAATTACAGATAACAAACAATGATTTCATGTTTTACTGATAATAAAATTGTTAAAATTATACTGTAAAATATTTTTCTTCAAAATTATTGTTTATAATGTATTCAAATTTATTTTAAATTAAATATTTTATACTTAAAAATAAGGGTTAATATTAATCCATAATTTTCATATCGTCGCTAATCATTATACTTCAACTAATTTACGAATTCCATATAAAATAATTATCCCATTGTTGGCAACGTCAAATACATAATAACAGAAAATTTATATTTAAATCTGTATAAATACACTTAATAACACACCATGAAATTATGGTGCGTAACGATTACAATTAGCAGCTAGATCGACACCTCGGATGATGGACACTGAGCGTTTCCCAGCTTTGGGCATACGGTAACAATGTGCACGTGGCAATTTGCCTTGGTGAAATACACAAAATCAATCTGCCTTCATGATATAACACATATATATATATATATATATATATATATATATATATATATTAACACACACACATATATATATATATATATATATATATATATATATATAAAGCTAATTGTAATCGTTACGCACCCTAATTTCATGAGCGAGTAACGTCAGCATGGAAAATAAAAGAAGAAGATATGCCTAATACAGAAACTTATTCACGTAATTTAAAAAAAAATTCTAATTACACCTTAGTAATAATCGTCATCTACCTACGGTTAAGTGTAGCACACAAGAGTGCGGATCTATATACGAGGTCTGATAAAAAAATCGTGAATTTTTAAATTTCTACGAGTTAGGTAAATTCGATTTTTTTTGAGGCGTTATATTGGTACTCATGTCCTTCTTCACTTATATCGACAAGTTCGGCCATTTTGATTATTCATTTAATTTTTGACAGCTGTTTTGCTAGTTCGAGTTTTGGCTTTCACGAATAAACAAATAATTTTTGAAAAAACACAATTCGCGATACTTTTTGAACAGATCTCGTACATCATAGCTATAGGTATGGCTCACCCGTTTTCAGACATAGAACGGCTATATTTATGATTAAAAAGTAATATACTAACAGGAAGGCAAACGCCTTGGCGTGTTACCTAAAGGAAAGCACTCAACGCCGCCCATAGACATCCACAACGTCTTTAACAAAATTGTAGGCTTTTATCTTTAAAATAAAAAATAAGGGACCTTTACTGTTTTACAGTTAACCCACATAAGCTATAAAATTTACAAAACTAATTGAAATCTAATTAAAACATATAAGAATACAAACACAAAATTCAATTGAAATAATCATAGACTTAAATAAAATTTCATTATAACGATCTTTTAATTACTATATTCTACCCCCTAGCACTCTGCATAAGCGCTTCATAAGGGCTTATACAACCGATTCATGGTTCAAAGCCTTCAAGTTAGTATATGTCTGACCCGTACCTACAAACACGATCGGTTGCCCAATTATGTATGTCATCGATATGCAGTTCTAACTTTGTCGTCAATAATGTCAAACTTTGTCGTCAATAATGTCAAACTTTGTCGTCAATGATGTCAAACTTTGTCGTCAATAATGACAAACTTTGTCGTTAATAATGTCAAACTTTGTCAACATAATACCGTCAATAACATGAAGAAATCAAACCATGATTGTTTTTAGTTGGTTATATCCGTACTAATAATAACAGATAACAAACAATCATTTAATTATATTATATTTATACTGTTAAAAATATTTCATCAAAATTATTGTTTATAATGTGTTCAAATTTATTTTATATTGTTTTATGCTTAAAAATAAGGGTTGAAATGAATCCATTATTTTGATATCGACGATAATCATTATACTTCAACTAATTTACGAATTCCATTTAAAATAATTATGCCACTGTTGGCAACGTCAAATACATAATAACGGAAAATGTATATTTAAAATTTTATAGATACACTTATCACAACAAATATTAATATAGACATTTTATATCATGAATAATGGATAAGTATTCACGAAATTTTAAAGAAACATACTAATTACATATAAGAAAGTTGCAATCTCAAAATCAGTAAGTTGCAATGAATAATAGAGGTACTATGTATATTCGGCGAATTGTATATGCAAACAAAAAATACATTATTTGTTGTTACTTTAATATAATTATGTACTTTGCAATTCCAATTTAATATGAATTCAATTGGAATTGCAAGTCAATATAATAATATCATTATAATAAATAAAATCATTAAAAAACCATTAGATGGAGATTTTTTTTATGGGATAGGAAGGCAAAAGCCTAGGCGTGTCATCTGATGGAAAGCAATTAACACCGCCTATATACATCTGCATCGCCCTAGGCATTGCAGAAGCGTTGCCGGTCTTTAACAAATTTGTAGGCTTATATCTTTAAAATAAAAAATAGGGGACCTTTACCGTTTTACAGTTAACCCACATGAACTATAAAATTTACAAAACTAATTGAAATCTAATTAAAACATATAACAATACAAACACATAAAATTCAATTAAAATAATCATAGAATTACATAAAATTTCATTATAACGACCTTTTAATTACTACATTCTACCCTCTAGCACTCACTTCATAAGCGCTCGCACAACCGCTTCAGGATTCAAGGCCTTCAAGTCAGTATATGTCTGACCCGTACCTACAAACACGATCGGTTGCCCAGTTATGTATGTCATCGATATGGCTGCGCCAACTTTGTCGTCAATGGTGTCAAACTTTGTCAACACAATACCGTCAATAACATGAGGATTGTTAGAAGAACTATGATCGGCGAGCGCTTGATTGAACTTAACCAATTGGTCAACTGCCTCATTCCCGACGAGAGCTTCCCCAACAAATAGAACCAAGTCAGGTTCGTTCAACGTGATCAATTTAGCCAAAGCTCGCATTAAAGGTTCGTTGTCTTGCATTCGTCCAGCTGTGTCTATCAATACTACATCGATTTTGGTGTCTGCTGCATAACGTATGGCTTCCATTGCGATACCAGCTGCGTCTTTGCCTAAAAATCGGAAAACCAAGGTACTAAAAAGCGTTGTCGTCAATAGGCCGGAGGAAGGGATAGGACGTCAAGTTTTAGAATTACATGGAATAAATAAATTTAAGTATCACATTAACTAACCCTTTTTTTTCAACCTCTCTGCGCCACTTGTCAGAACTGCGGGAAACGCTGTAGCAAGCTACCGCAAGTAACCCTACCCTATACCGCAAATAAAATGAGGGTTGAATAGCTATTTATTGTCAAAAAGTGATCGGAACTTGAATATATGTTCACATAATATATACACACAATTATATTTTTAGAACGTTCAGCATCCCTTAATTATATTACCCACTCACTACATACAACATAACATAGGATGAAATTCATTATGTCATCACACCCTTATTAGACAGCTCTTATATTACTCACCATATCCCTTCTCGTAGAGGGTCACCATACGACGCTTGTGAATATGTTGAGGATGCATGGCATCAAGACGGCGAACGTGAGTGCGTAGTTGTTCTACAGCCCCCGCCCGGAACGTGTCGCAAGCAGCTATCAATACGGACATGTCATTTTCTAGCAACCAGAAACATATCTTCGCCAAATTCGTAGATTTACCCACGCCATTCACCTGCGATATGACAAAATCGAAGTACGACATGTAATGCTATTTACACCATTAAATACGTATTATATTTAATGGCATAAATAGCATTACATGTCGCGCTCAAAATTACACAGATATCGTTCAAAGAAATTTAAATATATATATATATATATATATATATATATATATATATATATATATATATATATATATATATATATATATATATATATATATAAATATAATTTATTTTAAACGTAAAGTAGTATAGTAATTCCTCCTAACGCGATAACTTGAGAAATCCACGCGTTATACGAGGGGCGTGAAATCGCGTTATAAGAGTACCGCATTATAGGAGAGTTTACTATATTTCATATATTACGAATTTTTGATAGTGGTAGAGCCGCAAAGTATCACATCCTCACAGAACATTTTTTTTTTGAAGCACAGTTGTTATTTCAATGTAAAATATCTCACCCCACAAAATGCCATGACAAAAGGGCGGCCTTGTTGTTTGGTGTGCATACAATCGCGCAAGATGTCGACACGGCGTTTAGGCGACAGTATTTGCACTAATGACTCGGTTAATGTTGTTTTCACAGTTTTCGCTACACTGTCGAAAGTGCCCAGCACCTGGTGAAAACACGCAGAGAAATTACTGATCACTGATATAAGAAAAAGCAGAATGTATACAGAAAACTTTGTAAAAAATAATATAAGATATGACCCTCGTAAACTATATTACTACATATTTACATAAAATAAATATGACTCATTCAAGGAAGTACCACCTTTTTTTATAAGATTGACATTCCAGTATTGCTTTGCTATATTGATATTGATTGATAAATAAATACGTTTTTCGGAACACCGACAGCCGCTACAATAGCGGAGTGCTAGAGTGGAGACCACGTCTTGGTGAATGTAGTGAGATGCCCCTCGGCCAGATAGTGCTACAATCTGCGAATGGTGACTGTATATGTGAAGGTCAATGGCACTTTTTTAGGAAATTATTTACTTATGTCCAGCAATGGACTGCTGCAGACTGATGATGATGATAATGATGATTTAAACCCTATTTTGTAATTTTTCTTACTTACTTTTCCTTCCAATTTGGCGGCAACAGAATCACACAGCTTATTGGCGATATCTGCCGCTACGTTTTTCGCAATCAGATGATCCTGCAACTTTTCCAGAACAGGGCGCATTGTCTCCTTCGTCAAAGGTTTTGACCCAACTAAACCTAAAAATGAATAAACCATTATAACAAATATTTCTATATTTGAAATAAACTTTTTCGTAATCTTACTAATTTTCTTTTTCTTTCATTTGATAATTTGACCTGACCTTCATTTACATACACAAGTAGTACACATATAGATAAAGCAATATAATAAAAGTAACTTTCCTTTAAATAAGCTGAACATGCCACCACCAGATTTCTTGGGATTTGCCTGCTTCATTTGTTCTACTTCATCATCCTCACTACTACTACTTTCGTCAGATTCCACTTCTAGATCCTTAATAGCTCCTGCCATTTTGCCTATGAACTGTAGACAAGTTGACTTTGATAAGTAATAAATATTAAATTGTGTTTATCTTGGCTAGAATAAGTTGTCCAAACACAATGTTCATATTAAATGTGGGTTTTCCAAAAGTTGCCAAAAGATTGTGTCATTATGATAATACAATAAGTGCCATTGTGAAGTGTGTTATGAGTGTTGTGAGTATTCTAATAAATTAACTTTTAAAATCATCAAGCATATCTGTTCTATAGTATGACTGAGCATTTGGTTAGTCGTAACATACTTTTTTTTATATTATATTATTATACACTTTTACTCTACAATTACTGAATATTGTATAGTTGTAAATAATTAATTATTAAATATACAATATTATATAGCAACAAATTGATGGAACAATATACCAACTCCACTAAGGTTTTATGTTTAAAAAAAAGTATAACACTGTTACTAATAATCAAACATGTTACAACACTCATACTTACTTACTCATACACCCAATACTGCTGAAATGTGAATGTTATAGTCACATTTCAGCAGTATTGGTATTGTCACATATTGTTTTTATTCTTAAGTATATATAAGACTTGTTTATAGATTGTAGGTTCATATGTGGGGTCGATCACTAGTATATGTATGTATATATATATATATATATATATATATATATATATATATATATATATTTACACACACACACATATATATGTGGGACTCATGTTCCTCAAGTTGCCCTGTACTGCATCTCCGTGAGGACCGGATGGTGGCAGAAAATCAGTTTCTCTGCTCAATGAGTGGAGGTTTTGACTGAGCCATCATCCACTTCCACCTGTATGTACTATTGATTATCTAATAATTTAATATGTATTCATGTGTGGGAAATAAATGAATATATCTATCTAATTTAAATATCTTTTGACATATGTTATTTTTATATTTGGTTTCAATGTTCATTGTGTTGTAATTAATGTAATAGATTAATGAACATTCAAATAAAGCAGTGGTGTAGTATATACTTTTTGAGCTAAAAACGTGAGTATGATTCTTGTATTGCCTTTAGATTTTTATATTGATGCTGGGTGTTTGTCCTTGTCGTTAGTGTGATAATAACATAGGATAATGAAAATCATATCATATATAAACATAGGATAATGAAAATGTGTGACAATAAATGTCAATAATTATGAGATGATTTTATTAAACCAGTCGACATTTTATCACATGACTATCAATATTCAAAGTGATAAACTCGTACTACTAATAACTGCAACAAGTAATACTAAACATCAATTATGACCATTGACAATTGTGTAAACGTTATTTAAAATCTTAAAATAGCTTTGCAAGTTTAATTGGAATAAGTCTGAAATCAATTCAGTTATCATGCGAGCCATATTTAGATACATTGTCTTATATGCTTTGGCTTTCAGCAATTTCTAAGATCATTTGCACATATTTTATTCTTCTTCATTTCTTAAATTCTTAATTAATTCCACATATTTAATTCTTAAAATACTATTTTTTTAAAATAATATATTCGCCAACCTGTACATCTGCAACAACTTCACCAGGGGCCTGATCTTTATCAGTGCTGAAGTCCAGGGACTTTATGTCACGAGCATCACCTCCAAGTTCCCACACGCGTGGTTTTTTCACTCGATCTACAGTTTTCGGACTTTTAGGAGATTTCCTGATGAAAGTAAAGTTTTATTAAAAATTAAATTGATTTGCATCTCAGCATGCAAATTACAGGCAATTATAAGATATTGCTTGCAATTTGTAATAGAAAAAATAAACATGTGAAAAATTCAAAACATGCACTATTTTTTAAATTTACTACACACAAATTAACCATTGCCATATTACACATATACAAAAAATAAAATAAAACCAAAAAAAACGGGCGGTTTTGATTTTTCAACATTATTGGTAATAATTTAAAAGTTAATCCCAAATTCAAAGCTTTTGTTTTATAAAAAAATAATCCTTTTTTGGTCGCGGATTTGTTGTTAGCAGGTTATTAGGCAAATAAAACTAACTTTATGTTTATTGCATCATCCTGCCTTATTGTGACTTAAAACAGATATCTTTGTGTTATTGTAATGGCAGAAAAAGCAATAAGAGGTAATAATATTATAGCGCTGCTGGAAGAAAGGTGTCCCTAATTTACGCCGTGAGTAACAGATTACTCAATTGTGGTTCGCTAGAAATCGCCTATTTTGTACACTAAGTAACTGGAGTCGCGTACTCTTCTCCGATGAGGCTTGAATTTTTCTACATGGTGAGGACCGACGTCGGCAAGTGTTACGAAGACCAGTGGAACGCTATGCTCACGTATCTTTTGAAGAAACCACTCCTTATGATGGAGGATCTGTTTTGGGCGAGCATAACTTCCAACTATCGTACTGAGATAGTATTCATTAAAAATGGCTCACTAAATGTGCAAAGGTACAAACCAGAAATCTTTTGTTAACATGCACAACCCGCATTGACTGTAATTGTTAACATGCCATTTACATGGATGCTAATGCTCAGGCCTACTGTTCTAATGAAGTAAATGGTTATATACAAGAGATTGATATTCTCCGTTTGGACTGGCCAGCGCGATGCCCTGACCGTAACTCCATTGGCCATGTCTGGAACCTTCTAAAAAGTCGATTACTGTCCAACCACCTCCATAAAACATCAGAAAGCTTAAACGTGTGATCTCGGCTGAGTGGGAACACATTCCACAAGACACCATCAAAAGCTTGGTGGAAAGCATGCGAAGACAACTGAGAAGCAATAATTGCTGCAAGGTGAGGTCATACTCGTTATTAATTTTTTTTTAATGTATTTTTTTATTAAAGTACCATAAAAATACTTGTAGCCTTAATTTCACTTTACCTGTACAAATGTCCCATAGATTTCTGTATACATTAACTTAAACACCGATTCTAGGATTTAAATGTTAAAAAAATGACATACTAAAAATATTAATATTATCCATTAAATAAATGAAAATCAAGTAAATGACTGTAAGATGCCCGTTTTTTTGCAAAAAAGTTTACATTTTAATATTTTATGAAGATATTTTACTTAGTTTCCTTCTTGCTCTTGGGAGTCAACTTTTGAGTCAGTTTTGCTCTGTTTGCTGCAATTATATCTTCTTCAGGTTCTGGTGGTTCATTTACTTTGCCGTTCATTGAATTCTTTGATTCTATTATTTTTACTGAAAGAAAAAATGGTTCATTTTAGTAAAATATATACATTAAATAGTCATTTTCATCTTTTTGGTTCATTCTTTCTACACTTATAAATGATTATAGAATTTATGCAACAACATTATTACTCAACAACATAAGTACTCTATTTATATAGAATTCATTTTTAAAAAAAGGTTTATGTTGTAATCATATAGAAATATTGTAAGAGATTGTTCAGTGTAATAAATAACCTTTGAAAGCACTTGCTACATCACTATACATTACCAGCACTATAAGTTACCAAAATTAGAAATATGAATCAAGTAGTTGCAATATAATTGTAACTACTCAAGCCAATGACTTCCTATGGAATTATTTTATATTTTCCAGGTTAAGATGCTACATAAATGTCTTCAACTTTTAGGCAATATAATTCATATATTAAACTATAATTAAATGACTGAAAGAGCTAGCGGAGGATGAATAACAATCCATATATAACACTACTGTGGTAAATTATTGGGTGATATAAAATCATAGTAGGTTTTGGGCCTAACATGACAACTTTTGTTTGCAATATCGAGCTCAGTCTTAAGATTGTGTACATTATGTTGCATGCACTTTATTTGATGTTTTAGGTTAGAACCTATATACTTATATTAGTGATATGTGCAATAGAATTTATTATATCTTGAACATGTACTGAGTACATCATTTAGGTGTGTTAGAGCAAATATGTTTATATAAGTCTTATAACTCAGTATGATTAGAGTGGATCTTTCGCACTATATACCTAATTTGAATACCATATTTATATATTTTTTAAATGATTTAGATTATATACTCGACAATTGTACCTACACTCTTAAGGTGTCTAAGAGTCATCTGTCACAGATGAGATGTATAGTTTATAAAAAGTTGCTCATTAAACAGATATGCAATATTCTAACTTAGTTTAACAATCGCCTCACACCGTTATTACGGGTGGTCATTGTCAGCCAATATATTATATCCCTCAATAACAAAGTCGGAGCTTTTTACAGCTTTCAGAGAGAAACATAGTAGATTGGTCACCACAATGGGATAAACTATGTGTGGCCTACAGAAATGTATTCCACATTGTAACTCCCATCAGTAAGCCTTTGACAAGAGCAGTGGGTTAATGTTCATCCTGTCTTCAATATGGACATATGTGGGCTATAAAAATGTATGCCATACTTACCACACTTCTTGCTTTTTTCTTCTCCTTTCCTCTCTATCATAGATGCTACTGTTTTCTTAGACTTCTGTGAATCTTCAAATGATCTCATTTGTTTTGGAATTTTAGCTTGAGTCTTGGCTACAAAGAATAATTAAGAAAATTGACTAAACTGCAATGAATTGATAAACAATATATAAGTTTTGAGGAATGTATTGAGCATATTTCAATTATATAGTAATTTTATTCATTTTCTAAGAAAGTTTAAAAAGAAAATCTTCAGTTTTACTAAATTTCTCAAGGTTTTCTTTCTCTTTGTGATTAAATGAGTCAGGCTTTATTTAATGGAAATCCATTATTATAATTGACAGTCAGAATGTTACTTAGCTAATTTCTGACTGTCAATCTTTCTCTTGACACAAAAAATAGTGGGCTATAAACACATCATAGTAAAATCTGACAAAATTACTTTCATAGAGTAATCATAACTGTGTGAAAACAATTTAGTTCTGAAGTTGAACAGTCTATTTTGGTACAGCAGGAACACACAGTTTTGATATGATAAATCATTTTCTCATCAAGTCGCAGATACCAGCCAGATCTCTATCAACTACCATCACTAGATGATATAACTATATATGGGGTTCATATATGTTTCTTTAACTGGTTCCATTCTATAAGGGTATGCATAATACACAACAAATATGTTGTGTTATAAGTTGTTTCAGATAAATTTATTAAACATTTAATAATTAAAAATGTAAGTATCTTAAGCTAGACTTTCATATATCAGATATACATAATTATTGAATACAAATTTGTGACCACTCTTCTGGGAGAAGATGTAGCTCAGACTACTCTAAGGAGATGACATATGATCACAAGATATTTTTATTACAATTATAGATATAACTTGAAGATAAACATATGTTACATATGGATATAACAATAAAAAGTGATCAAGACTCACCCCATTGTTCACATTCCCTTAGGACCCGTTCAAAGCACTTTTTAAAATTGAAATCCATATAATAAGATCCTCCTTGTAGATCATTTTTATACTTGTCTCTAAATTCCAAATGCACATCATTCAAAAATTTGTCGATGTAAGACAACTGTAATATACGCTGATATGCAACCACAAAAACGAGATCGAACTCGTTATCGAGCTTGTACTGGAGTGTTAGAGAATTGTGGTTAAAAGTATTATTTCCGGAGCGTTCCTGCAAAAATCAATTACCTTATTGTGTAACAGTTTGAAACATTATTAAAAAATATATATTAACAATATTGGTAAAATATTGTCATAAGTTCTTTTCACAAAGTGTGATAGAACAAAATAGGTCAGGTGTAAAAAATATTTTTCGTTATTGAACGGTTTTGTATAACATTAAACTTACTTCTAAGATTACACTACGTATCAAAGCATTTACTGAAGGTGAAAAAATTTCACTGGTTCCTTGAAAACACCATAACACTATTCCTCCTTTACTAAAAATGCTAAACAGATCAAGCATTACGCTCAATTTAAATACAATATTTTTTTTAATAGATGTCCCAAATTATTTGGGAATACAAGACAGCAAACGTGTACATGTGTACTATTAGATTAAACTGCCCACACAGCATAAGAATGAGCACAGATTATTACCAACTAATAGGCATGCTCGTTCATGTCAAATCGATACTGGAAAGGTTATGAATATTATACTAAATCGATATACCTAACTAAATACATTATCACAAAAATTGTATATTGAAGCAAAAAACTATCCTGCAAACAAAAATAACTGTATACGTGGTTTCGCCTGATATTTGCTATCTTTTTTAGAAAGCATACCTAAATGATATGAAATAAGAATTTAACAGTATTTTGATACAATGTATAAATAAAAAAGAGAGTTCTTTTGGTTTTAGCCTCATTTCTTTATTATGAAAGGTGTAAATACATTATATTGGTATTATTATAGGCATATTATTCAAATTTAAGGTGTAAAAAAGATGGAATGATTATTAATTTACATGTCACGTATAAGAGAGAATCAAATATTCTATATATTCTTCTTCACTTCTAAAAGTAGAATCATATATAAAAATAAATATGTCTTATATTTTCGAGTGTAAAATTTAGTATAGATATAATATTATTTAAAATTTGTAAAGACCATCTGTATATTGATAAATTTTCTTAAAAATTATGAATTTATTTGAAAAAGATAACAAATAAATTCATAATTTTATGAAAATTTGTGAGTATGCGAGAAAATTTATGTTTTTTTTTTATTTATTTTAATAACTGTGAACTAAACATTGAACATAAGTTACAAGTAGACTTTCTTGATTATTCAATAAAACATAAAAGTAAATTGTTTTACACAATTAACCTATTTGACCTCAATAGCAAATACATACAAAGCCAATGTAATATAAACTTAAATTATTCTTTAATACTTCTTTCAGTAATCATATAGTAGTAAACTGTGTTAAACACCGATATTTAATATCGATATAAAACCTCAAAATCGGTTATATAATGGTTGCACATATTATTGACCATGTCATTTTATTGTATATTAGAAACATTTTGGGTGATTTGTTAATTTCGCTGTCACTGCTGACTATGATGAGTGTACATTGACTAGTTATAATGTTGCCAACAGCTGTTTTAAAAATTTGTAATTATATAATAATAGTTTTTACGAAATGTGGTAATATTCGACAAGAAAGTATTGATAAAATTACGAAAATATATTTTTTTTCAGTTAGCCATTTATTTAAAAAATTTAGGTGCTAGAATTTCTGTGGCGGGGGAGTCAGTGGTCGCAAGTTCATTCCCGCATCGGAGTAAATATATGTATGGATCATAAATATTTATTCCGAGTCTGGTAGCCCCGCCAATCCGCAGTTTCCTTTCTTTCTTCTCTATCCTTCTCCCTGCCTCTCCTCCAATCCACGATCTGCCATGCCAATAGAGGCTAGTTGAACTTACTCGAGCCGACAGTCCCGGGATCGGGCTCCCCCATGGTGCCTTACCTCAACCTGCGAGGCTCTGCTGGGGCTGACCTCCATCCTCCCTTGCGGCTCGTGGGATTCACTAAGACAAATTTTAATATACCTAATTTGTTGAAAAATGTTGGCGACGTGGTTTCTCCACACGTCACGTCCTGATTCCCACGAGGGCGAAAAGCAACTAATGGAGAGCCGTTTCGCTGCGCTGAATGTAAGAGGAAGAATGGATGAGTGTGGACGAAGCGGGGAGGGTGTGCCAGGATCGTAGCGGATGGAGCTCCGTGGTCTCTGCCAACTACTGCGGGGGATACGCGTGAATATATAAAACACACACACGCACATACATACGTTTACGTCTGTTTCCCTAAGAGGTAAGTAGAGACCTCCATCTGCTGCGATCCCGGCACACTTTATATATTCTTTCATCCATCCTATATGCCCAAATCATGGAATACATTGCTCTCTCATAACTTCATTCCTTATTCTATCAGTCACACATACTTCTTAACACTCTCATTTCCAAGACATTCAGTTTGCTTTCATGACTCTTCTGCTAAACTCAACTTTCACATGGTTTATGTATGACTTTGTGGTATATAATATTTATTACTTTATTCTAACTTATATTTTATTGTAAGACATAGAATATCATAGAAATAACTTTATCTCAACAATTCACTTGTTTAATACTTATCTTTCATCTATATATCATGTAAAATTTTTCTGTATTTGGAATTATATTTACCATTGTGTTCATGTTTTGGTCCTCTCTGGCCAGCAAGTACCAAGGTTAAATGTTATAAAACACTTTAGCTTAAGCTGTGAGGACAGCCACCCGGTCAGTAGTTATGTATTTTTTCAGTACTGAATGTTTAAAATGTAAATAGAAACAAAATATTTGATTAACATGTTTTATTTTTTTTTTTCATAATAAATTTGTCAGAAATTATATTTGCATTGGAATGTCTCATATAAGTATAAAATTAATAACATACAAAATTATATATGTCATATTATTAATAAATTTGCAGGCAATATACTAAAGTAACAATAAATTCTAGTAAGGATATCCTTTCAATAAATAATGACTTAGAATCATATTTCAACTTGCAAGACAAGTCCTGCAGCAGAAATATTGTCCCCTGCACCTGCTGTTAACTGTGCTTCATTACAGATTAGCACTGGTGCGACACATATTTTGACTTTATCTTCATCTAGAGTTTCCTCCCAGCATGCAACAGGATTTTTTGGCTCAAAAAACACCTTACTATTGTTGTCGTTGATTGTAGTTGTAGAAAAACTATCATCTAGTAATAGTTTACACTTTTCTAGGTTTATATTTTTATTATTGCATACATATCTATGTGCCGTAAGTGATGCTTTAGCAGCTGCAGCCTGGGTTCTCTTCCATTCAGAATTTTGCACGGTTAAAATAGCTTGATATGCTAAAGTGTGTACATGCATACGAGTCAATTTTCTTTTACTTCCATATTCTTTGTTTTTTAGTCTTATAAGTTGGAATGTTTTTCGTATTTGATCTAATGCTGTAGCTACTCTTGGATTTGAATCAGCAAGAACCACAACCTTACCATACTCCAAGACACTATTTAAGTTTGAGAGCTCCTGTTCATTCATACCAATAGAATCAACATGCGGTAAAACTTTAGTTGTAAGGTGTTGCAGTAATTCAAGATCCACATAACTAGCCATTTCAAAGTGGGTAAGTGTATTTAAAGGCTGTGATAAAATTTGTTCTCTAACTAAATCTAATCTTTCAGCTCTGAAATCTGAAAAAAATAGAAAAGATGTTTTTCATGTATTAGAGTGAAAAGATATCAAATTAAAACAAATAACATTTAAGCAACATTTCTCCTTACAAGGTAATCAGTATAAAACTGAAAACCTTTAAACTCCACTTCATACATAGTTTCTTTAGTTCAGACATGTGACGACGAAAAGGAAGTATGTTATGTAGGTGAAAAATAGAACACAATGCATTTTTAAAATGCATGACTCCAATCCTAGTAAATATCAAATCTTCAAATTATTCTTGCTAATTATTTAATTTAATTTTAAGTTATTATTTATTGTAAATAGAAAAGTATACAAACCAATATGTTATAAAAGGGTATGATTGAAAAATATAAAGTTTTAAGACTATATATCAACAGAAAAAGATTAAATCTTACCTTTATCACCTTGCTTGAAGGGAAAGTTGTCCATCATCTGTAAACCACTAATGACTAGTAAATTAGGTTTAAAATGGGGTAAGTGTGCACCCAGCTTCTCTAATGAACTTAAAAAGGGATTGTTTTCATCATTATGCATTATATATCTATTTGCTCTTGGTGCTTTATATTCACCAAATCTTTCATCAGCTTTATATTCTAGTATCATATGAACATCGTCTCGTACTTCTTCGTTTTCTTTATCGCCTACTATCTGTATATTTTTAGGAATGTAAGCTTTAAGCTTCTTACTCATTTTAGCACCAAAAAGCACTTTCCACCCTTCAATAAAAAATCTTTTGGCCATAAGAGGTGCATTTCCCCCAATTGCCCATCTTGTGTCTGGTAATTTTAAAGCCTGCTCAACAAGCTCATCATACAGTTTACTGTTGGACATAAACCTCCTGTGTAAAAAACATAAATTTATGAAATACTAAAAATTGTACTTTCCTGTTTTATTTAACCATCTCATTTTTTTCATTCTCATTTACATATGTATGCAACATATGTGTGTGCTTGCAAATATTAGAGAAACAAAGAAAATTATAGACAAATGGCTTTGGTTTCTTTCTAAATAGTTAGTTTAGATTATGGATTTACTATTTTTTATGTACTCATAAACTAAATCTTTCCTGGACAAAATATAAAGCATAATGAATTAGTTGGTACTTACATATTAACACCACCAAAACTAAGGATTTGGCGGTTTTTACACCTACAATTTTTCAAAAACTTAAAATAGCCTATACTACATATATCTTACCTAAACATAGGTTTGTGTTTAGGTGGGATATTTTAAGATTTTAAAAAAAATTTAGCAAACAACTAGACAACAAGGAATCCAAAGATTTTTGCTGCGGTGGTGTTAATATGTAAGTATCAATTATTCTGTGTTAAAATTTTTCATACATAACATGGGATTAAAACATTTGTTTTATTACTAGTAATAAAAATTAGATTTACATGTAATTCATGTAAGTGTGATTTTAAATACATAATAAAAACTGTTACATGAATTTATGGAATTTTTAATTTGTTTTTGTGATTATTTTATTATGTGGTTTCAACTTACTCAGCAGCAGCACCATGTTTAAAAAAATATGCAAAACTTTTTAAAAATTCCTCTTTTGTGGTGATCTCATTGAAGTGTTGTGGTTCACCTTTCAATTCTTTAAAATTCAAAAGTGATGTTGCATTTACAAATAAATCGTGGCAGGCCCCATATCCCAACGCCACTTTAGGTTGGTTTAAACCGACACCAACTTTGTTCTCCCTCTCCAACAGCAATAAATGATCTTTTACAGCGGATAACCGCATATCACCTATATCATTTTTTCGAATATAAACTGCATACATTAGGACACATAACGATATTACAAAACCTGACGTCAATGGAACACCAGCCATTTTAACATATGGTTCTATTATAACGTGTTTAGCACGAAAAAATAAGAGGAATGATTGAGCCTGTTAACTTTACCGAATATCCCCGTCACCTCATAATTGCAATGTTGGTATGTAAATATATAAGTAAGTTTAATAAAAAAATAATCGGGCATTAAATCTTTGACCTATAAGTACCACAGACAACTAGTTACAACGCTAGTTAGACATAAAAAGTATCGATACTTGTCAATAGATACTTAATAGTTTGTGTTCGATATTTTTAGTAAGTACTAAGTATCTAATATACGAGTAACTGAGTATTATTGATGCGAAAACAATGATTCTGTGTATTAATCCAAACTTCTGTTTTGAACTAGAAACAAATTGATCTAGGAACATGAATGTTAATTTTTTTTATTTTTTTGGTGTAAAATTTTTGATAGTCAAATGATTTTTTTATAATGAACTGATGTAAATTGTACCATAATATTTAACACGATTAACATGTTATTTCTCTCTTTCTTACAAATTATTTACGTTTTACTCTAACGGGGGCAACACACATATGTAGGTATCGCGAGGTCTGCAGTACATTTATAACATTAAAGACACTTCAGACCTTAATATTGTATATGAACTGTATATGGATAAGGATGATTGCTTACCATCAAGTGACCCACTACCTATTTGCCTTCATCATCTATAGAAAATGGTTAATTGCGTATTCCTGTGGCGTGATGGCGTCCCATAGAAAAGATTGTCTAGTTATCGATACACAAAATTGATGATTGGAGTCATAACAAAATCAAAACTAGTAAATGTTAAAATTAGTGATCATATTTTCATTAGTTAAAATAAGAGAGTAATGTATTTGTATAAACAAAACGCTATTAATATGGCTATTTGTACAAGATAAAATATATTAAGGCGATAACCCGACTAAAAGGCATAAGTGAGCCTTTATAAGGTAATCAAGTATTGTTGCCGCCGAAATAAAAACTGCAGATGAAATCTCTGTGCTGTAACTGTCTGGCGCCATTCTACAATGTGTTGTTGGCCACGCATACTCTGACCTTAACCGCAAATAAGATTCAACAAAATTGTCATAAGTTTTAGTAGTTTGGCATTGATATCATAAACAAACCCTTTTTAGTGTACATATAAATAATAATAATTATTTATTTGACACAGTAAAGTTACAGGTACAGGTTATAATATGGAGTGAGAACTAGTGCCTGAACTAGGGGTAAGCCTGTATCTTTAGGCTTGTACCCCTTATTTCAAATTGATTATTTATATCTATGGAGAAATAAATATAAAACCTTAAACATTGTATATTAAAATGCGTGTGTGTGTGCGTGATTGCGCGCGTGCGCGCGCGTTTTGCGTGTGTGTATGTATGTGCATATTTATATGTATTTATCCGAAATTTGCATTCAATAGTTATTAAGTATAAGTTTTATAGTTATAGTTTCGATCGTAGTAAATTTTCAGTTTCATGATACCTAACACCTGACAATCTGCTTGTTACTGCTTTTTTAATGATTCCTAGGGTGCTATTGAAAAACTTATATTAGTGAGGGCCCAAGAAAAACAACTAGCGCTGCACAAATTCAGTCATAATAGAATCCTCTGCCTTCTTTTATTTTTATGATGATCTTAACATTTTTATAAATATTTATATAACCAGATTTTAGAAGAGTTGTATCTGTCAATCTATCTAAACTCTGAAAGTTAATAAATTATATTTTTGTTATATGATTGGACCTTAAGTGTAAATGAAAAGTATTGGTTTGTACATTAGCGCTGTGACCCCATTACAATATACGAGGAATAATGTAATATACCAGGTTTACTATATCCTGAGGCCCTTAACTGATTATTCAATTTAAGGTATCTAAGTCGATTTCAAAATACACACTGTTATGTATATGTATCGATGCAGAAATCGACCATTGATTTCACAAACCGCAAATTTAGACCATCAAAATTATTTGAGATATATAATGTTTTGCAGATTCATATTTTAGTTCTCTTTTTTTTACTTTACATATTCACATCGTTAAAATAAAAAAATATAATATAAGGTGACTGACTTTTTGGTTCATATAAATATAATACCTAATTCGTCAATCTTTAAGTAGATATAAAATAAAATTACTAATTGTTGAAGTTCATAGCTTTTGTGATCCACGGACACCCGTGGTATGGGGTCATATGATTCACTCGCTGAGGTCAAGATTTCCAATTCGCGGGAAATGAATGAGTGGATGCTGTTGACAGGCTTGCCTCTGTGTTTTTATCTCATGGAAATCAGTTAAATTTATTGCAAACGATTCTTACTTATAACATTACTAAGATTGAAATGAAATATACTACTACACTGTCTAAAATTAGTCTCCTACTTGAATGAGGAATGTTGCGGTAATTCTCATCTTAGGCAGTTAAATTACACGTTAGTGAAAACGAAATGCTAATACTATATTAGTTTAAAAAAATATTTTTTGGAAAAGTAAAATTTAGAGGTAATAACCACATTGCATCGCATAACTGTTGACAAGTCCTATCTTATAACTTAAGGAAATTCAAGTACAATTATCTCTCTCCCTACTTGTTTTCAGAGCAAAGGAGATAAATTTTGGTGAATACTTACAAAAAAAAAATATTTCTTGTACAAGTAATATTACTAGTATTCGATAAAGCTATTAAAGCCAATAGACTACCAGCATTCATATCATCAAATCGTACCCAAAAAATATTTTTTTACTTTTACAAAAATACCTGATAAATTTATCTATTAAAAGTTTAGAAGTACGCAAACACATTGCTTGCATGTGTGTGTATCGGACAAATATCAATTACGTAGTTCAGTCGATAATTGTCGCAATAGAAAGCTTCGTTTTCGTTGATGGGATGTGTAATTATTTAATTGTAATTGTCCAATCAACCAGTAGATAATTTTAACGAGACAATCCATTAGGGCTACGTCAATAAATTGAGGGAACTTTAGACGCATTATCGAATTTGTGGAAATTTGTTGATATCACTTTAAAGTGGTAGATCTATGGTAACACAAATGGTATGGCATGGTAGTCGGCTTTACCGGGGAAGTATGACATTTTTACAGAGTAGCATTAAGTGATAGCATTTTACAATGTTATCGCGTTTTGTACGATGGATACGCAGGCCTAATTTCTTACCACTTCCTTTATTTTCTTCTTCCCATTTTTCATCAATACTTTCTTCGGCGGCTACACGCATTTTGTTTCTCCCAGAGCAAAGAGATAACAATCTGTAAAAATATACTTAAAATAGATTTTATTAATCATAACGTGACTTTTTTTAGATAACTTGGAATACTTCGGTTTAATATAATATATGTATCATTCAATGCTTAATGCTATACGTTACAAATAATAAACTTTAGAAATAATAAATAGCTCTATTTGATGGCGTTGACTGATATATCACTATTTTGCAGATAACTGTCTTCGATCAATCTAAACGCTCTAATTAGCCACTTCAGAGGAAGCGGGAAAAACGAGCTATCGTGTCGGACACAAGAATGCATTAAAACTGTTCTTTGAATTAAATACATCGTTAAAAGTTAAGAAAATATGATATATTACCAATAGCGTTCTTCTAAGAGCTTACTAAGCCATCGTAAGACTAGTTTTTATAAGAGTTTTTAAATTACTAATGTCGCTCCACAAGGCAATTTTTAAAATGAAGGTACCCTTACTTTCGTCTTTTACGCTACATTTTATACTTTAAGACATTAAGAATAAGAGTTAAAAATAGTTTACTAAAAGCAAGTAGCGTATTATTTAAGGATACCCTTCAGACCGTCCAATTAGTGTAAACACGAGAGTTTTCTACAATGAAGACAGATTCTGTTACATTTTGGTTTTTTGTGCAACTGTAACTTGTTGACGCAGTCAAAACATGGAAAAATATATTTCAAATTTAATGTTAAATCCCATTTTTATACATAAAATTTAATAAAGTTTTGGTGGTATAACACTGAAGGAATACTATGTATTTACATAATAGTCTTTTTATTTCGAAAAATGTAAAATAATTACAACCGTTAATCGATGAAATTGTTTTGATGTCGTAAATTTAGCTGGTAAATGTTAAATTTACCAGTTTAAGTGAATTAAAGAATTCGTATTAGAATACGAAACAAAATGTAATTATCTTTTCATAAAATTGATACGTTTAAATGAATAATTAAATATTATGTTTATTTAATAAAATAGTGTAGTAAGAGTGAGTGAATTTAAAATTTAAACGATTTTTATTTTTATTCAAACTCCTTATATTTATAAGAACTGTGATATTGTCTGTTTGTGATCCACCTCCGCCATATTAATTATGTAATACAAACTGCCTATGGTTTTTACTACTCCTTTTCGCAATATATTAGTGGAATACAGATGAATTAAATTATTGAAATTAGAACATAGGCATCAACTTTACCGACCTTCCTATCTACACAAAATACTCAACGGATTTGAGTTTTATGTTGAAATGACACTTCAATAGCTCGAGTAGAATGATTTTAATATGTGGATTACAGCCAACTGTAATATGCGTTTATTTATATAAATGCTACTTCATGTTTTTTTTAGTATTATATAGGGTTATGAATAAAACATTTTTTAAACTTAAACTTTATTTATTATACACTCGTTTGGAAAAGAACGGACGGTTTTGATATTTCTATATTATTGGAAATAATTTAGTTCTAAAGAGGTTTTAATAGTCAAACTTGGTTACTGGCACTTAATAAAAGGTCCTCATCATCCTGCCTATATATATATATATATATATATATATATATATATATATATATATATATATATATATATATATATATATATATATATATATATATATATATATATATATATATATATATATATATATATATATATATATATATATATATATATATAGAGCTAGTAAAATTATAGCGCTGCTGGAAAAGAGGCCAATGTTACGTCTCATAGCGGTTAAAGGTTAACCCTTCAACAGTCCAAAGAACCTGGATTCGATACGAAGAGACAGGTTCCGTTTAGAGAAGGCAAGGTTCTGGGAGAAAACGTGGCACACAACCACGAGACGACCACTTTTTAGTGATTCAGGCGCCGAGGAACCGCAAATGCCGTTACATGGACCGCAAAAGAAACTTTGAAGAAGTACGAAGAGTTCAAGTTAGTTCAAGTTATGGATTGTATGGAGGAGGCTTTTAGCGGTTAATATAATTAGTCGACGAACGAGCATAGGCCCCCAAAGTACTCCGTGAGCACCGGATTACTCGCTTGAGGTTCGCTAGAAATTGCCTATCTTGGACACTAGGTAACTAGAGGAACTAGGTATCTTGGACACTAGGTAAAGAGAGACTAGACTAGCGTACTCTTCTCCGATGAGGCTTGAATTTGTCTGCATGGTAAGGACCGACGTCGGCAAGTGTTACGAAGACCAGGGAAACGCTATGCTGACGTGTATTTTGAAGAAATTACCCCTCATGGTGGAGGATCTGTTATGTTTTAGGCGGGCGTAACTTCCAGCTATCTTGCCGAGAAATCCTTTGTCAACATGCACAACCCGGACTCACTATAATTGGTGAAGATGCCATTTACATGATAATGCTCGGGCCCAACGTTCTGAGGACGTACATAGATGCTTATATGCAAGAGGTATTTGTCGTTTCATTGAACACGTCTGGAACCTCCTAAAAAGGCGAGTACGATCTATCCAACCACCTCCACAAAATATCAGGGAGCTAAAACGTGTGATCTCGGCTGAGTGCGAACACATTCCACTGGACACCATCAAAAGCCTGGTGGAAAGCATGTCAAGACGATTACATGCCGGAATTGCTTCAACGGGTCACACTCGTTATAAATTTTTATTTTTTTTAATGTTTTTTTTTATTAAAGTACCATAAAAATAATCGACGCCTTAATTTCACTATAGCCATAAAAATGTCCATTTTTACACAAATTTCTGTTTACATTGAATAAAACACCGATTCTAGTATTATTATTAGATTCTAATATTGTTAGTGTTAAAAAGAAGAAATTTCTAGTCATCTACCGTAATAACATACTAATAATATTAATATTATTTGTAGAAAAGCCAATGACTGTAAGGTGCCCGTTTTTTTTACAAAGGGATATATATTTTTACAGACGCATTTTAGAAACTCCTATAATCCACTGCCCAGTAACGCTCAAATTTTTCATAATTTTGCAAAAATATTGAGCGCAGGAATGATAATTCCTATAAGAAAAAACAGGATCTTATAGAGTCTGCAATAGCTTTTTGAACCTGTATAATATATGTAATATATTTCGTATTATATTGTTCGGGTATAATATATGCGATTGTTTTCGCGTAGTATCTGTTTTACACCAAACAATCTATGACAGAGACACATGATATAATTTGTC
>JASFAT010000547.1:0-35662 GCA_031353405.1 Baronia brevicornis | reverse complement strand
GTATCCATCAGCCTTGAACACCTGGTAGGAGTCAACATCATACCACAGGGTGTTTGTATCTCTTCCGGGCAGGTACACCTTGACACCCGTCACTCCACTTTCAACGACTGGCCTCACCAAAAGCTTGTCACCTGAAACATATGGGGTTATTTTATATAGATTTGTAACAAATTCTTTAACTGATCTTTTACAGCGATCACCGACCAACATCAAATTTTGCTTTTATTACTGTGTCCATCCTATGGTTGTCTGGAAGATTTAGCGATTGATAAGACTGCCATGTGTATATAAATATTGTAATCAATAATTGTATAACTTTGTGTTTTGTGTACAATAAGTATATATCTATCTGTCTATTTGGTTATAAGAACAAACTTAGTATTGCAGATGTCTATAGAAGATTATTTTATGACCAGATTATACAATTGTGTATCGTTTTAAAAAAAAATGAAGACTAGCAATGTTTTGATATTACTAGAATTCTTGTTAACCATTCCAAGTAAGCTAATAATGCTTGTGTTAAAAAATGGTTCACTTTGATAGTTCAAACCTTAGTATTGCAGATGTCCATGGGAGGGAATGATTATTATATGACCAAATCATATAATTAATTATATAATAAATCATTCCAAGTAAGCTAACATTGCTTGTGTTAATTGGGAAATTAGGCTCTTCGAGCCTAGAAGAGCCTAATTTCTCACTTCACAGGGAATCTTAGTGTGGGATCTAGCGTCCTGTAACATATGTAAACATTTTAAAAATAAAGATATTATTATTAAAGAAATTCGAAGTATTTGAAAGACCTTTGTGAGTGAGGCAATTTTGTTTTTCGTTTATATACTTGAGCTACGCAGTTATAAACTAACACAACACTTACCTAACAGATATTCATTTTCAATAGTATAAGTTTCTTCTTCTTTAGGATACTCTTGGAATAATGGCCTCATCACTGGTAGGCCGTCTAAAGTGTGCTCATAGAACAGAGTGTACCTGCGAATAAATAATTCATGTTTAGTTACCCACAAATATGTACCACCTCTCTTGAATAAATGTTATTTATGACATAAATTATACATATTAATTGCAAAGTAAAAATTACACGTATAAATTACAAGTATGAAATACAAAGTAAAAACTATTGTACATGTATAAATTGTAATTTACTTAACCTTGTAAGGTGAAAATAAAATGTATCAATTACAAGGTGAAAATTAAGAGTATAAATTACAAAATCCAAAATAAGATGTATAATTTACAAAGGAAAAAAGTTACACGTATGAATAACAAATTGAAAATAAAAGATTTGAATTACAAACTAAAAATTGCATGTAAATAATACGTGTATAAATTACAAAGTAAAAATTACGAGTATAAATTATAAGCTGAAAATTACATTGGTGAGTTATACGGTAAAATTACGTGTATGAATTACATGGTGAAAATTACATTGGTGAGTTATACGGTAAAATTACGTGTATGAATTACATGGTGAAAATTACATTGGTGAGTTATACGGTAAAATTACGTGTATGAATTACATGGTGAAAATTACATTGGTGAGTTATACGGTAAAATTACGTGTATGAATTACATGGTGAAAATTACATTGGTGAGTTATACGGTAAAATTACGTGTATGAATTACATGGTGAAAATTACATTGGTGAGTTATACGGTAAAATTACGTGTATGAATTACATGGTGAAAATTACATTGGTGAGTTATACGGTAAAATTACGTGTATGAATTACATGGTGAAAATTACATTGGTGAGTTATACGGTAAAATTACGTGTATGAATTACATGGTGAAAATTACATTGGTGAGTTATACGGTAAAATTACGTGTATGAATTACAAGGTGAAAATTACATTGGTGAGTTATACGGTAAAATTACGTGTATGAATTACATGGTGAAAATTACATTGGTGAGTTATACGGTAAAATTACGTGTATGAATTACATGGTGAAAATTACATTGGTGAGTTATACGGTAAAATTACGTGTATGAATTACATGGTGAAAATTACATTGGTGAGTTATACGGTAAAATTACGTGTATGAATTACATGGTGAAAATTACATTGGTGAGTTATACGGTAAAATTACGTGTATGAATTACAAGGTGAAAATTACATTGGTGAGTTATACGGTAAAATTACGTGTATGAATTACAAGGTGAAAATTACATTGGTGAGTTATACGGTAAAATTACGTGTATGAATTACAAGGTGAAAATTACATTGGTGAGTTATACGGTAAAATTACGTGTATGAATTACATGGTGAAAATTACATTGGTGAGTTATACGGTAAAATTACGTGTATGAATTACATGGTGAAAATTACATTGGTGAGTTATACGGTAAAATTACGTGTATGAATTACAAGGTGAAAATTACATTGGTGAGTTATACGGTAAAATTACGTGTATGAATTACAAGGTGAAAATTACATTGGTGAGTTAAACGGTAAAATTACGTGTATGAATTACAAGGTGAAAATTACATTGGTGAGTTATACGGTAAAATTACGTGTATGAATTACAAGGTGAAAATTACATTGGTGAGTTACAAGGTAAAATTACGTGTATGAATTATAAGGTGAAAATTACATTGGTGAGTTATACGGTAAAATTACGTGTATGAATTACAAGGTGAAAATTACATTGGTGAGTTACAAGGTAAAATTAGGTGTATGAATTACATTGGTGAGTTACAAGGTAAAATTACGTGTATGAACAAGGTAAATATAAGTTACCAGAAGTCGAGTAGCGAGTAGCGTCGGCGCACCGCTTCGCGCAACATGGCGGTGGTGGCGGGCTCGTACAGCCACGGCTCGCGCCGCTTCGTTTCGATGTGCGAGTGGGCGCGGAAGAACGGCTGATACGCTCCCGCCTGGAATGTTACACGAGCGCTATACATTTATGTAGATCAGGGATGAGCAACACGCGGCCCGTTAAACATGTTTATGCAGCCCGCCAAGCATTTCTAAAATTGAATTTATTTTATCGACTTTCTCCCATCAATATATTGTTATAAAATTAATTGTAATAAAATGGTAGTACATACTAAACTGAAAAAAATTATTAATAAGTGTTACTTTACGTGCGGCCGGCCAAAACATTTTAAAATTTAAATTGGCCCGTTGATTAAAAAGGTTGCTCATCTTTGATGTAGGTTAATTTCTTTTAAAATGGCTCAATAGCTTTGAAAAATAAATAAATATTGATAAGTTTCAAATATGATAATAGCAATTATCACAAAACAAAGATACAGTTTTTATCAGTCGCCCTAGCAGATTTTCGTCCTAGCTAGGCGGAGGGCATCCCAAACTTAGTAATGTTACTTACAAATACGCGGTTTCCACTCCAAGACTAATCTATTAGCGTATCACCCCATGGAAATCAATTAACGTCGCCCATAGACATCTGTAACATCAGAGGCATCACAAGTGCGTTGCCGACCTTAGATACATGAGATGGACTTGATATCAAAAGACATATCAAGGCAAGACACCATTTAACTTACAGACAAAAAAGTAAAGGATATTAAACCTAATTTCTTTTCTCTGGTGTGCCGATATCGTAGCAAATGGAGATCTGTGGTCTCTGCCTACCCCTACGGGAAACAGGCGTGACGATATGTATGTAAACAATGACCCCAAATATACGAACTCATTCACTTGCTCACCGTAATGCGGTCATCAAAGTCTTTGAGAGCAAGGTACGAAGGTTAAGTACCTGATACCAGCGGGTCATAAGCTCAGGCTCGGGGTATTTGAAGAAACCGCCGACGTCTGCGCCGCAGAAACTTATCCCGGACACGGAGAGCGATAAGCACATCGGCACTGTCGCTTTGAGATGACCCCAATCGGCAGCGTTGTCGCCCGTCCACACGGCCGCGTATCTGCGAGTGTATAAAAGAGTGTAGAAAAAATTTTAAAAAAACATACATATGAGTGGGAGTAGGAGTGAAAGGGGGGAGGGTGTTGGGCCATCGAAACTCAGGCCGCTCACCGTACGTAGCACGGTAGCTTAGCTACCACTCAGACGCCGGTTTTCTGCGGGAGTGTGGTACTTCCCCGGGCGAGCCGGCCCATTCGTGCTACAGACAAATATTGTGCCATTCTCGACAAAGTATTCGTATGCAGCGTGGCTCTACCACTAATAAGTTATAATTATTGCTGCTAATTTTATATTTTATTTATTTGAATATTCTATTGAGAAATCTTATTTTTTCGAAAACTTACAAGACTCTCAGCAACAGACTAGTATCTAGCCGAGAGTTGGGATTACGGTAACACCGCTCAACTGTGAGGGAGGCCAATATCCAGGACAGCTGTACTGATTGATACTGATATCTATTTATATTCAACTAAAGAAAACTGCTAGCACTATTGTAAGTAATAAAAAGACTAACCTTTGGGTGCCGGCGAAGGTAGACCGAGTCAAAATGAAGGGTCTATATTTGTTGTCCGCACGTTCCAACATGCCGAGGTGTGTGGCGCGTATCTGCCACAGACCGTACTCGTTGTGGACGTGTCTAAAGATACAGATTAAATAAGTCTTTTCATAAAATTTTACGGGAAGATTATCTCACAGAATATTTAAAAAGACGATTCTATTTTATTAAAGTAAAATGCTAGCTTGTTTACTTAACTCATCTATAAAAAAAATGTCTGTGCCTCAATTATGAGCTTATAATATACTCTACAGCTAGGTTCATAATTTCAGTTTTGAATTATAAATATCAGTTTAAAGTCCCACACACACATTTATTGTGTCCTGTTATATGACATAAATGATATGGGATACCGAGTCTGGGAATAAATAATTATAAGTCAAACAAATGTTTTTATAAAAATATTTTCTAACAAAAGCTTTTTCTATTATGTTTTTTTAATATACATAGACAGACAGACACAATAATTATTTTAAGGATTACTCAGAAATAAATACCATAACCAAAATGGCTAGAACAATATCATTCAAAAATATATTTTTTCTCTCTTTGGTGGAAGAGATATGCAAATGAACAAGTGGTAAGCAATTCATGGTACGCTATCATCCCCATGTCGGAAATCCGACAATTGTTGGAGCAAACGAGTGCTGGAGTGGAGACCACGTCTCAGCAAACGTAGTGTGGGACGCCCCCCGGCTAGATGGTGCGACGATCTGCGCAGGGCGGCTGAGCAGAAACTGGATGCGTGAAGCCGAAGATCGGGCTAGGTAACGCTTCGTGGGGGAGGCTTATATCTAGCAGTGGACTGCCGCATGCTGTTGATGATGAATCATCCCCATCGATAGACATCTACAATACGATTGGGTATGGAAATTAATAATGGGATAGGCATTAAACAAAGGGAAAAAATGTGCAATCTCCAAATCCTAATCCAGATATAATAGCTCCCTAGTCAAGCCTCTACCTCTATTATAAACTTTTGTAATACCTGTGTTCCCAGAAAGAAGCAAGTCCATTGTGGCCGTCCTGAGGCGGCTTATAATGCCGGCAATCCTTTGGCATCGTGATCTCTGGCCCGTTGAACACCTATAACAAATCAAATATCAAAAACCTACGCTATGGAACCAGCTACCTCCAGCGGTGTTTACGAACCGATACGACATTGGAACTTTTAAAAAATAAGCCTACACTTTTCTTAAAGCCCGGCAAAGCTTTTGAAATGCCTATAGCACTGTGGATCTCTATGGGCGATGTCGATTGCTTACCATCGGGTGACACGCCTGCTTCTTTGCCTTCCTATGCCATAAAAAAAGTCTGTGCCATGCTATGGGATATGTTAGTTTGGATATGTTATGGGATATGTTTATTTATTGTTTTTTTGTAACTAACTTTGGTGTCGCAGACACCCAAAATGGTTTTTGGCCTCCGAAACGATCTAACACCACCGAGCCCTGTCCCGCGCCACCTCCTGCCAGTTGCAGATTTGAAGGTTGGGTACCGCTGAAGACATGGTGGAAGGTGACCCACCATGTCTCTCCAGCGGTACCTGGGGCGCCCCACAGGACGTCGTCCATTTGGGCGTCACACATACGGTAATCATTTGTTCATCTGGTGGCCCAGTCTAACGTAATCGGAGAGACTGAGGCTCGCCGACTACGTTGGATGGGCCACGTTGAGAGAATCACGCAGTTTTTTATGTAATTCACCAAATATTTCTATAAATGTTGCACAATGTTATGTAATAGCATATTAGAAGTCTTATTCATCATTATCATCATCAACAGCCTGCAGGTGTCCACTGCTGGACATAGACCTTCACCAATAACCGCCACCAAAAGTCTTAAATCTTTTAGTCTCAGTGAAGCCTTACTGTTGCCGCGCAGCGCCATCTATCAGTCAGTCAGAGGAGATCATGGCAATGTTGTTAAGTGTTTGTGGATCGCTCTGCTCTGCAGATGGCATCGTTCACACGCTCAATGCTACGTCTGCGATTTGTGTTATGTGTAATCCTTTGTTATCAAAACCTATTGTTATTTCAATAAAGTACTCATGAGAAATACAGGAAGATCCCATATGTCAAAGCTGATTCAATAGTTCAAACCCTAAAATTCAGCGCACAAAACCCTCAGAACAATACACTTATTATTGAAAGAAAATTAAAGCGTGTTACATATGCAGTGTGATTTCAAATAGGAACACTACATAAAACTTCCTTGTCAATATACCAACTTACACTAGGCTCATTCATGTCATTCCAAATGTGGACATCCTTGCTTGTCCCCGGGAAATTCTCGAATCGGTATCTCTCCTTGTAATATTTCGTAGCCTCTGGGTTGAAGAAGTCTAAGTAAGAGGTTGAACCGGGCCAACACCAACCTAGTAAAAAAAGGAAGATTTAAAAAAAAGAGATACAGAGTAATTGTAAGGGATCATGAACACAATCATTTTACAGTAAACAGATAATCGTAGCTACCTTCAGTCTTTTACTTGAATAGTTTAAGTTAGTTTAATGTATAATTAACTACTCCATGTGTGTCACATATCTATAGTCACGCCTGTCTCCCCAACCAAACTGAGTGTGGAGGAAGCAAGGAAATTGTGCCGGGTTAATAGCAGATGGAGGTTTGTGGTCTCTGCCTGCCCCAGGCAGAAGAAACAGACGTGACGACATGTATGTACGTATGTATTATACCTTCGTAAATGTTGCCATCTTTGTCTTTGACATAGAGTCCATGTTCAGTTGCATCTTCGTGCACAAAGTAGCCCGCCTCTCTCTTGATGTGAGGGTCGATGATCACAATCAAGCGGCGACCCTTCGCTGTAAGGTTCGACACCATTTCAGCGGGATGGGGAAATTTCTCTACATCCCATGTGAAGTATCTGAAAGGAGTAGCTAATTCAATAGGATTTACATCTTAATATATTCCTATGGTTTGTCAGCAATTCAAGTTTGACCACCGAAGCTCACATTTCTCTAAAACATAGGTTCCCAATCTTTTAAGGACTACCGTCGTTTACAAGAAAAAATGTTTATTTACACCATAACATAATAATAAGATAGACATTTTAGACGGCTAGATAAAAATGTTTTTTCATGAAAATAAGGTATTTTATAACGCCCACCATTTGCCTTTGCACCCGCTATCGCCCCCATGAAAAGCTCCTAAGCTAACCTAAATTTGAACGTATCCTAAAACCCCTTAGTGCAAGAGCAATTAAATCAAAGCTATGGGCTGTTCAGGATACAAATGTACCGGGGTGATTACTTGGAGAAAAATATGGCAAGACACCATGACACAAACATGGCACCCCCTGATTAATGGAGTCAGGCGTTACTTTGCGGAAATCCATTACTAAGTGGATAGTTAGAATTTTTTCTTAACTGAGATCCGCGACAAGCAAATAACAATGGAATTGCTGACGGCCGTTTTTCGGTAAGATTTAGTTTAAGTCCCCTGTAAATCCACTTCATCCAGCAGGAAAACACACAATATTAATTTTTTATTTTTGTTTGCTTCTCGCGGATCTTAGCTAAGTAAAAGTTCTAACCAGGCAAGTTTGAGAAAAATATCCCGTTGAGAATGTGTTAAGTAATGTTCACAATCGCTCTGTCAACAGCGTAACGAATAATATGAAGTGAACTCACTTCTTTCGGTCGGTGTATTCAATGTCCAGCCATATGGCGTCGGCGGGTATATCGTGCACATCGAAATTCTCGTCAACGCTCTGAACGTCGTTCTCATCTACGTAGTTCCATCGGGATTGGTGGTACGCCAAGGAAAATTTCTGAAACATTTACAATTGTTTTTCTATAAATTCTTATGTATATATACATGCCTATCCCCCGCAGGGGTTCACAGAGACCACAGAGCTCCATCCTCTACGATCCTGGCATACCCTCCCCGCCTCCTCCACACTCATCTATTCTTCCCCTCACAATCATCGCAGTGAAATGGCTCACCATTAGTCGTTTCTCGCCCTCGTGGGAATCAGGACGTGACGGGTGGCGAACCACATCGCCGTCATTTTTTCAAGAAATAAAATTCGTGTTAGTGAATCTCGCGAGCCGCAAGAGAGGATGGAGGTTAGCCCCAGCAGAGCCCCGTATGGAGCCTTCTCCATAGTACCCGGGGGAGCCCGATCCCGGGACGGTCGGCACGCTTGTGACTAAGCTCGCCCTAAGTCACGCATCCATTGGCACGGCAGATCGTGAATTGGCGGAGAGGAAGGGAAAGAATAGAGAAGAAAGGAAAGGGTAGGAAAGGAAATGCTGATTGGGGGGTTACCAGATTCGTAATAAATATTTATAATTATATAAAAATTTAATACAAAATACAGTAAACCCTACTATAACGCGAATTCGTATAACGTGATTTTATATCTAACCCACGTATAACACGTATTTTGCCTCGTATAACGCGTAGATTTCCCAAGTCATATATTTTTATGTACTGTAAAAAATTTATAATGATTCGACACTTCATAATCAACTTTGTTTGTACATCTTTTTTTTATAAAATTAAATTATTTTATTTAGTTTTTCTTCCCAGCTTTTGAGTTTTAGCAACATTGATTATACATTACAGTGATACCTCGTATAACGCGTTTTCCTATAACGTGGAACCGATCTACTGCATCATAGGAGGGTTTACTGTAAGTTTTTTTTAACAGTTTCTTCTCTATTCATGGGAAGCTTATAATGATTTTGTGGAAGAAGTTTATCCCTGGGACGCCTCGTGGCCTACAGGGGGAAACTATACCATTATTCCTTCTTCCCGCATGTTACCTTTGCGTGCTGAGAAATATCAACAGTCGCGCAGCCTTGCAACAAAATTTTTCGACATTGTATATTTCGGCGATTTCGGCGACGACGGTGGAAATTAGAATGAATATCCTCCATCATCACCGGGACATTCACACTTTAGTTTGAAAACGAGCCTCAGGGACTTGAATACAACTACTCGGGCTTATGCTCAAGGGGTCGACCGCCCCCCGAAAAATTTAAAAAAGGTATTTCTAGTCCTATAAGCTAATGAGATACTAAAAATTTATAAATATTATCCACAGAAAAGCCTGTAGGCCCGTGCCCTGCCCGTTTTTTTGCAAAGGAGAGTATATAAGAAAGAGAGGAATTGAATAAATAAAACAAAAATATACACACGGGCGGCAATGGCGCGACTCCAGTTAGTCTGGTATACTGCCTGAATACATCAGCGGGCTTGTCGCCCATCATCACGAACACGTCGACTATTCCAGACTCACTCATGAACCTGCAGAAGAACACCCTACTAATATTATAAATGCGAAAGTTTGTGAGTATGGATGTATGTTTGTTACTCTTTCACGAAAAAAGTACTGGACGGATTTGGTTACCGTACTTTTTTGTGTGATAGTGATAGTGATAGTGATGTGATAGTGATATAGGTTATACATCGGAATAACATATAGGCTACAATTTGTAATGGTTTTATGTAATTTTGGTCGTAATATAATTTTAGTATTAAGTAAAAAATATATATATTTAATAGGTCGGGGCAAAAGTATTTTCGTATTTTGAATGTATTATTGGTAATCAAACCTCTTTGGCTGTACTGAATGTAACTGGCTGGTTTTAATACCATATTAAATGTGACATCCTGAAGATGCAATAATAAAAAAAAACTAGTTCCCGCCATTTTTCAATTGTTTTGAAAAATTGAGGTTCGCTCTGGACGCCGTCACAAATGTAATCAGTGCCATCTTTGAGAAAGTGGAGCAAGATCGACGTATTAGTAGCTACGACATTGCTGAAGAACTGGATGTTGATCATAAAACAGTTTTACGTCATTTACGAAAGTCTGGGTACCAGAAAAAACTTGACGTTTGGGTACCACGTGATCTCACTGAGAGAAACCATGACAACGTCAGACCGCACGCATCTATAGCCACGCAGCAAAAATTGAGAGAGCTTGGCTGGGATGTGTTAATGCATTCTCCGTATAGCCCTGACCTTGCTCCATCAGATTTCCACCTGTTTGGTCATTGCAGAACTTTTTAGGAAGCATAAAGCTAACCTCAAAAGAACACTGTGAACACTACTTGTCAGATTTTTTTAATCAAGAATCTCAAAATTTCTACAGGAATGGGATCATGGCACTACCCACAAGATGGCAACAAGTCATCGATCAAAACGGCACATACATAAAAAATTATAAATACATAAAAAATTATAACTAAAAAAAACATTTTCATTTGTATGAACAATACGAAAATACTTTTGCCCCGACCTAATATTTAAAATGATCTGTCACGAAACTTAATGTGGCAGACCAAATTCCACGCGAGCGAAGCCGCGGGCAAATGCCAGTTTATAATATTAGGGAAAACAATACCGTATATGATAACATAATTATCATCCGGTTGTTTTTAATCTTCTATAGAACTCTTTTTAGAAATCAAAATGACCTTGCATCGACGCGTCTTTTGTGACCACCGGTGACGAGGTTCACCAGCGAGGAGACGACGGTACCGTCGGCGTAGTTGACCACATCCACCCACGTCTCGGCCGAGTTGTGCCAGAATACACCAACAGTACGTTTAGACCTAGAACAATAGGCAATACATATATGTACATGAACAATTTTTTTAACCAACAGACCCACTAGCTTGTTAAACTTTTAAATAAAATCAATCAACGGATCGATCAAAGGTCGAAGAAGTAGTATATATTATATATATTTTCCATGATATATATATATTTTAATTTTCTAATACTAAAATAACAGGGAAACATTATTTACAAATATATTAATTAATTCATTGTACGTATAATATTATGAGACTATATAAATGACCACTTCGCCCGAGTATGTACGAGTAGACATAAGAAAAAAATATATATATATTTAAAAGATATAGGATAAATTAGTTACTGGGACATGTAATTTTAAATTCTTTGTATAAGGCTATAAAATTATGTATATAAGGCTTGACTATAAATTCTAGGTTTATCCTTGGGATCAATGACAAGTTTTATATATATTGCTGGATTGCATATACATGAATCATTGCTGTTTCGTCGCAAACGGGACGGTACAGCGGTGACTTGTGCGTGTTTGTAACAATGCAATAATAACTAACCTAGTCTATAAGAAATATTGTTTACTAACCATAATGAGTCACTGGTCACTTAAATAAAGAATAATATATATATATATATATATATATATATATATATATATATATATATATATATATATATATATATATATATATATATATATATATATATATATATATATATATATAACACTTGTGATTGATCCCGCATATAAACCTAGAATCTATAGTCAAGCCTTATATGCATGATTTACATCGCTTTACACTTTTTTTTAAAACGTAAATCCACTTTTAAGACTAACCCATGAGCATATATAACCGGAACAGCTCCATATATTGCCATTCTGCTGTCCAATTCGTATTCGAACACGTCCAAATTGTACAGACGGTACGGATCCCCTGACGTAGTTGTGTGCAACGCCAGGCCGTCCGTGTGCTCCGGAATACCTGGATACCGAATATACAAAGATTATGATCATCAATAACCTCTATGACTCGAACACTCCACCCATCTGTACAAACGGATTGATAAACCCAGAGCCAGCCTTATACAGGATTCCCTTATTCAATTACAGTAGAAATAGATTCAAAAAAAAGTTTTATGAACCCTATTCGTACACGTTCCATGCAGGAATCAAATCCGCAAATTTAGTATTAAAAATTAGAATTGTGTCGTTAAATGAAAAATATCTTCAGAGGAACTCATCATTCTCCAATAGTGACATTGAAAGGCGAATGAAAAATGGTAATGAAAAGATAGAATGTGTCTAAAACGACCCAACTGACGGTTCATCGGGGAGTTTTTGTTCCGACTCTGATGAACGGTAGTGAATGTTAGGTGTGGCAGAAGTCATAAAAGCAGACTGAATGCGGTGAAGAGCATTAAGAAGTATAAGTTTATAGAAGAGAATAAAGAATGAAATTATAACAGAGAAATGTGGAGTAAAAGAAGGTGTCGTGACAAAAGTTGAAAAAGGGATGCTTAGATGGTTTGGGTACATAGAGAGGATGGATGAAAGATGACTGGCAAAAGAAATTTACGTTGTGGATGTCGCCGAAGTCTTCAGGAAAAGCCAGATTAAGAGTACCCTTAATGAGCGAACTTGCATGAGAAGAGTGATGAGTGTGGAGGGAGCAAGGAAAGTGTGCAGAGATCATCACAGAAGGATATCTGTGGTCTCTGTTTACCTCTACGCGAAACAAGCGTGACGATATGTATATATTATACCTTCGATAAGAAGAAACCTTCGTAAATGTTGCCATCTTTGTCTTTGACGTAGAGTCCATATTCAGTCGCATCTTTGTACAGAAAATAGCCCACGTCGATAACCAGATGGAGATCCATGGTCTCTATCTACCCCTACGGGAAACAGGCGTGATGATATGTACGTATGAACCTACCATAGATTTGGTCGGCGTCTGGGAAGGCGACGTCCAAAGACACGGCTTCATTCCCACGAGGTTTAGTGTCGTGATGCGACTTGAAGTTCTCCGCCAACTCCCCTTCATCCTCCTTAAAACAAAAAAGACCTTTAACACGTTCGTCGCTCCGCACAATACGGTTGAATTTCTCGCGCGGCCCAAATCCGACTACTGGAGCGCTGATAAACAGAGCATATAATAAAGGTAAAAACTGGAATCGACTGGAGCGACCAGATGTCAAATGCCACAACGATACGAAAAAGAATCAAGTGGTACTGGAAATTAGCACTACGTTTATATAAAAAAAATCCCCCCAATCCGCATTTCCGTTCCTGTCCTTTCCTTTCTTCTCTATCCTTCCCCTTCCTCTTCGCCAATCCACGGTCTGCCATGCCAAAGGATGCATGGCTAAGGGCAAGCTTAGTCGCATAGCATGCAGGGCTCTGCTGGGGCTGACCTCCGTCAGCCCTTGCGACTCGTGGGATTCACTAAGACAAATTTAATATACCTAATTTGTTGAAAAAATGACGGCGACGTCGTTCGCCACCCCTCACGTCCTGATTCTCACGAGGGCGAGAAGCGACCAATGGAGAGCCGTTTCGCTGCGATGAATAGTAGCGGATAGAGCTCTGTGGTCTCTGCCAACCCCTGCGGGGGATAGGCGTGAATATATATAAAAAAAACTGTTAGCTTTTAGGAACAAGTAGAGTAAGCGCTCCACATCGTGTACTAGAGATTCACGTATTAAAAAATAGAAATAAGAAAATTTTGACAAGGAGAAGCTCCTTGCCTAATGGTTGTCCCCGGAAAATGTTACGCTCGACAACAATAGAAATAAAACAAGGAACGTGTTCCATGAGCTATAAGTTCGTAGGGATCAGTAGGGTGAGCCTGTAAGGATTTGCGACCTATGTTACCAGAAGAAAACTGCTGAATGTCAAAAAGTGCAAAATAATGTAAAAAAAATACTACGACCTAGTCGGAGATAACGTTCAGATTGTCCAAAATCACCTCAATTATGTTTAGAATGTATCAACGCACCAAACGATATAGTATAATATAATGTAATATGTTATCCTAAATATAAACGACATAAATTATAGTATCATAAATTTTTATTATTTTATGTCGTATATCCTATATTTATAATTCTATTCTTATTCCATTACTTTCTTTTTAAAATTTATCTGAAAGTATTATTAACTTAAATAAAAAAAGCGTCACCCATATTTGGGAGACGGGGAATGGAAGCATAACTGTCACCCAGATCTGGGTGACGCGACAACGAACGTGTTAAGATTGTTGAACAAGCATTGATTCATGAAACGCATTATAATAATGAAATAATATTATATGTTGCTGCATGTTGTATGGTGAGTGCTAGGTTGCGGAATCCCTACTCACTTCGACTTCCTTTATTTCCATTTCATTATTCCCATCTTACCTTTGTAGCTATGTATGTAACTAACGCGTCTCTACATACTTCGCTCATGAGAGCAAAGCTAAACGATGTTAGCTTCATAAAATACTTAGTTAATAAAATGTTATACTTTTTATTCATTCACTCAAGTTCAAATATTTTGTTTTAAAACTTATAGTGGATGACACCTGATGTAAATACAGTATTTTCAAATATTAATTAATTAAATTTAATTAATAGTAGGAATTAATTTTTCGTTTCGTTTCCCTTGTGGCTTGCGCCTAAGGCAATTAAGTTGATAATGACTTTGTATCGATGACACAAAGGTTCGTTGACTAATTGTGTTTACACGAGCGACATTGGATAAAGAAGAAACATTGTATTGCATCATTCGTCCCTTTATCTTTGTGTACCAAGGTCATTTTATGTCAACAAAAACAGAAAGCAAGCATGGTGTGGCGATATAGACATGTTATTATATAAAAATAACATCTAAGAATGGCTTCGAACATATATAGCCGATTCGGTTTCCTTCCACCAGCGCGAACCAGCTACCTTAAGAAGTATTTTCCAAACAATACAACATCGGAACCTTCAAAAAACATTACTACATCTATCTCAAAGGCAGGCAACGCTTCTGTAACTTCTGTCTAAGTCTGTCTTCTGGTAAGTCTTCTGCCCTTGTTGTTATAGGTATCTATACGCGGCGTTGATTGCTGTCCACCAGGTAACAGGCTTGCTAATTTAGGGTCCTATCTCATAAAAAATCTGATAAAACCCAGTACTGACAACGCATTAATTGTATGTGACACAGAAAACAACTATCTATCTCGCTCTCTCTTTCTCTCTCTCTTATCCGAATCATCGCTTATACAATGACACAAATAAAAATGAACAAAGAACAAAGACAAACAAAGAACAACCTTTATCAATAAAGGATAACGCCTCACGGCCCGGCTACCTCACATACGCTATTAACTGACCACTAAATATGAACTAATGATTTCCTTAATAGGCATTACGTAATCTCTATAAACATAAAGTAAGCTCAAAAATCATGAGTAGACTAAATGCGGTGGAAATGAGAGCGTTAAGCAGTATGCGTGGGGTAACACTGAATGATAGAATAAGGAATGAAGACATTAGAGAGTGATGTGGAGTAAAAGGTGTCGTGGCAGAAGTTGAGAAAGGGATGCTTAGATGGTACGATGGAACGTAAATTTCTTTTGCCAGTCGTCTTTCATCCATCCTCTCTATATGGCTAACATATAGAGGGGATGGACGAAAGACGACTGGCAAAAGAAATTTACGTTGCGATTGTGGATGAAAGGGTCGGTAGGGGAAGACCACGGAAAACATACCAAATTGCTGAAGTTTTAAGGAAGGCCAGGTCATGAGTACCCTTAACCAGCGGGCTTGGTATATGGTATATAATGAGTGTGGAGGAAGGAAGGGAAGTATGCCGAGATCGTAGCGGATGGAGATCTGTGGTCTCTGCCTACCCCTACGGGAGACAGGCGTGCCAATATGTATGTATGTATGTATGCAATAATTCAGTATCAATTTATATTATACTTATTTGTAAATTTATGTGTAAAAAAGGAAAGAATAAAAATCTTATTTGGAATGGTTTACAAGAATTCTAGTAATATTTAAAACATTGCTAATATTCTTTTTTTAAAAAAAAGATTAAGAATGAACAGTTATCGATATACACACGCGCAAGTAATACGAAACGATGAAACAGATGTCAGTATCAGTCACGTACTGAGATAAATCGAAAGATCATTGACACTGAATCTCTAGGTAACTGTGTAACACGGTCGAGCGCATCGATAACAGATATCTCGCATTTCCTGACACGGATAGCTAGATATATTTTCGCTAAATATAACAAGCATTCATATGATCACGCCTGTTTCCCGTAGGGAAGGTGGAGACCACAGATATCCATCTGCTAGTACCCCAGCATACTTTCTTTGCTTCATCCACACTCATCAACCTCGTCATACAAGCTCGTCGCTTCATACAAACTTATGGTGGTTTCTAGCACAGCTATAAAAAGTTTTGGAGATAATAAGTCAAGCTTGGGTGAGTAAAGCTTTGGCCAGTTGAATGTTTTCTCTACTTTTTGAGCTTTTAAGGCTTCCCTGATACGTTATGAGATATTGTATCAAATACTTTTTGATAGACGGCGAAAGTGATCCTGCATAGTGGTTCCTGGTACTTTTCATTACCTTGTTTAAGGAGTGTATATGATCTATTGCTATTGCTATATATTGTTTTATTGGTTATTTGTGTTACGTTTTTTTCTCTTATTTATGAATGAAGAAAATAGTTTATATAATGTCAGCAAAAGACTAAAGGTGGCTAAAAATTTTAGGAACAACCTAGGCTGTTTCAAAATTTTTAAGCCACAGAGTATAATCTCAATTTTCCTGAAACTATTTAGAATTAACAGGTAATTTCATTACTCTCTCCTGGGTGAAAATCATTGGCCACTAATTTGTAGTTCTTTTTTAAATATTTTTAATCGTTGGCTAATATCGGCAGTTATTTTTCGACCTCCCCACAAGAAACCTTTATTAAGTGTTTCAGAAAGACGGTTGTCAAATTCAAAGACAGCTTGTGGGAGCAAAGAATTGAATTCAATGATTGATAATGTACCTGACTTTATTGTAGTTATAATAAATATTTTTTGGGGGGGAGGACTGATATTTGGCACACCAAGTCCGAATATGAATAAGACAGATTTGAATACAATATTCTCCACACCCATTGCACATTAACTAACACAAAAGCAACACTCACTACCTCCACCACATTCTCCGCGTTATCCGGATCTTCCTCAGTTCGTTCCCTCCTCACCCTTAAAGGCTCGACTAATAACTGGGAGTTTTCGTTGATCACCACCGCTATGTCACCGTTTCGATCGATGAATTCAAACTTGAGGGGCTCCGCTGTGATGATAACTTTGTGACCCTGGCCATTGGCCACCGTGAGCTTGCCCTTTTCATTAGAAATCAATTTCAATCTGCAAAAAAAGCAAATAGTTTAAAACACATATACACACATTCCCAGTCATATTCATTTGCCGACAAACCCACATTCATACTTACACAGTCGCAATGACAATCACAATCATAAAAATAGATAAAATCACAGTTACAGTGACAATCAAAGTAATACTCATAGTCACAATCACACTAACACTTACGGTCAAACTCACAGTCACATCCACACTATGTTTCTGGTGTTGCAGATGTATATGGGTAGGGTTATTTGATTCTGACTAGGCAACACACTTGCTTGTTAAACTTCTTACGCCATAAAAAGAGTAACAACAAATTTAATAAAGACTAATTAAGCAAAAGTACAAAGACAAATAAAGCAAAAGTAAGTACAAAAATAAACCAAAACTGGAAAATTAAATAAAAAAAACTTTTTTTAATGAAATTTTCATTTATTTAAAAGTTACAAAAATGTCTTCTTTATTTTTGCGTAATGACAACATAAAGGTTGGGTCTTCTAGGGCCAAATGAAATTTTTACCTTTTTTCTCTATCTCTTTTTTTGCTAATGTTATTAACTAAGAAAAAAATGCCAATTAAAAATAAGATATAACAGATGCTTTATTTATGTGTTAATGATAATTATAATTTTGGGATACTAAATAAAATTTTGACTTGCTTACATTCACCTTATTTAATGTGGATACTTATTACAAAATATAAAATTAGATTCAAAGGTATGTCTGCCGGTGACTGGGTTGTGAGTTTCTTTTAATGGTGGGGACAAGGCCGTTGGCAGGATCAGCTGCATGACCCTTCCACCCGCGCGTCCCCCGCTACTTTGGTACACACACATTATGTGTAAACAATCTGTATCGATCCATTGTGAATGTGGTGTGTGTTAACCTTAATATTTTTTGCATTCCATGTAAAGTGCATTCAAACTTGACCCACTTTTTTATCGGTATAAGATAAGACATTTATAAAAATTACTTAATCATTGTATGTAGCATATATGGAATGAGATTTATCTTCATATCACTTTTGTTAGGAGCTTTGGCGATGTATCAACTCTGATAAACAATGACACAGTTGTTAGAAAGCCAATCTGCCTTTTATTTTCAAGAGTTTATATTATATTACTTTGATGGACAGGGTTCCCTGTATATAATAACCTGATTCGTTTTTCGTTCTTATATAAATATGACCAGCCCATTGACACTTTTATGTTTCTTACCAGAGACCATTGTTCATTGATTTGGGTCTCTGGCAAATTTTAAATCATATCCACCAGAAAAATTCCAAGTACAGTTCTCTCTATGACTCTCTGACCGACATTTAGGAAGAATAATGTATGACACTTACTCATCAGCCTTGGGTTCTCCATCCAATGCTAGTTGAGTTCTGTACCGTGGGTATAATGGTTCTGCTTCATCCAACTCTATCCGGAATGTTCCATCAATCAAAGCAGAAAACTTCAAGGCATAATCCCACTATACATAAGAGAAAAATATACATAATTATCTTATATTCATTGTAAAATGATGAATCTGATAAAAGAGTAGTTTCTAGAATTATTATTGCCAATTTTTTTTTGAATAATTATTGCCAAAATTTATTTGCCAAGCATTAGAATTACAACAACACCCCTCATTTTAAGGGAGGCAAATGTCCAACAGAAGACTGTTACAGCTGTACTGATAATAAGAAAATATACTTCACATCTATAGTCCTATGATAAGTGCAATTGAACCCACTACCTAAAGATTATAAGTGCATACTTAAGCAATTGCACTATTGTCATTTAAAAATGTGGGTTGCAACAAACCTCTTAATAAATCTGCCATTAATTATGAGTCTATATAGACCACAACAGGCTAAACATTTATAGTCCATGTACCATAGGTAAAGATTTCTTCTACAAATTTAATAAAATATTAATGAAGTTGGTTGTTAGCACCAGGAAAATAAATATGTTAATTAGAAATCAATTAAGAATAAAAAGAAATTGTAACGACTTACCAGTTTAACTTTATGTTCAGCCTCTGTACCGATTGTGGAAACTTCCGCAGACAGGACGTTTCCATGGATTATAACTGAATCTAAATTTAACGTGTATTGAGATTTTTCTGGTTTAAACGGTCTCAATCGCTTACAAAAACCCGATTGTTCACATGTTTTGAAATTATTTACGTCTACACCGTAAACCCCTACAATAGTTAATATTACAACCAGCGGCAATCCTAACGCCTTCATCCTGTAAAATAAAACCAATATTTTTTTATATATTATACCGGTAACATGTCAATGACAATGAAATACTTGGTCTTCAGAACAAAATGTACCTCATCAATGGATGTTCTTCGGGTTAGAAACGGTTATCATAAATTTTTTTTAGCACATTTAATTCATTTAGCACATTTAAATTTCACTATTAATGCAAAAAAATGATAAAACGCTAACTATCGTTACGTGGAGGAATTCCGTTCGCAAACTTTTCTGACAAAAAATGATAGTGTTGCTGCTTAACTTCATTGAATAAATACCAAAGATGCTAGCCGTCACCATTGAATTATTCCATTGTGTTATCTTACCAAAGTCGTAAATTTCCCGCAACTTGACAAATTCCTATAAAATAAATGTCGTTTTGTTGCCTAAAGTTGCAATAATTTTAATTAATTGATATTATTAATAAAATTTGTCTCTTTAAATGTGCTCTTGCATGCCAGAGTGATCTGACTCAATTGAGTAGTACACGTATCGCAAAGGTCACGCCGGCTCTGCTCGTATGGCTAGAATAAGTTTTAACAATTATTAAACTTTAATATTACAAATAAATAAGGGGATTATTATTTGTATTAATAAAATTTAAAAATATTTTAGTTAAACGTTATGGCACTGTCATATTTATTAAGTGTATCATAAAAAAACATTTACTAAAATTTATATATTATTTGGTACATAATGAAATTTCTAACATGCGTTTTCAGTATGAATATGAATATCCGATATTCTATAATTGTGTCTATTTTTTGATAACATATATCAATATATCAATATATATATATATATATATATATATATATATATATATATATATATATATATATATATATATATATATATATATATATATATATATATATATATGTATCTACTGAATTATTAATATATTCTGTTTGACATGACAAGTCAAGAACATCATAACATTAATATCTGTGATTAATATTCAATAAATGTTAACACCGGTTGTTCGAAAACAGTTTTATAAAATTGGAAATATCCAACTCCTGTCCCGCGGTTATTCTATACTAAGAATGTCAAATCAATCGAAGTGGAAGGTTGAGAAAATTCGAGTTCTTAATTTACCTATTGCGGAAAGAAGAAAGCTTTATAAATTAAGTGACTATATAACATTAAGTAATATTGACCCTTGGTCTCGTTATGCACAAGAGAATCAACATATAAAAACTAAAATACGAACTCAGGATGATCTTAATGAAGTAAAGAAAGCCAACATAAATGCAGCTAAAAATTCAGAGCTAGCTGATAAAGTATCCATTTTTAAAGGGGATATTACAAAACTGGAGGTAAGCGTAGGTGAAATAAATATATGTATTTTTTGAATTTAAATGTAAGTCGTGATGTATTTATTTAACAACACAATATGCAATAAATAATAGCCCAGAACATTTTTAATTAGATAGATGCGATTGTGAATGCAGCTAACTCACGCTTGAAAGCTGGTGGTGGCGTCGATGGGGCTATACATCGTGGAGCTGGTCCTCTGCTACAGGTAGTATACAAACAAATATATAGTTTGCCGCAATGTCTCATGTTTATATGACCCTATTCTTTTTTTACAGGATGAATGTAATTCTTTAGGTGGATGCCTAACTGGTGAGGCAAAAGTCACAGGTGGCTATAACTTGCCAGCAAAGTGTAAGTTATACTATATTACTTTATAATTACTAATTTGTATTACAATTTTAGCATTTATCTATAGATTTTACACAGCAGTGGGATAGACTGAAGTAAACATTTACTAAAAATATATTAACATATCAAAAAATATTAGTATAATACTACTACTAATTGTTGTAGATTACATACTTGTTGACTACTCAAATCGGGTAGATAATGATGTTTTGCTTCAGGGGTGAAAAGTCATGGGTTTTGGAAACAATATTGGTGATCTATGTCTTCATTACTAATTCGAAGTTCTTTTAATGTAGTTTTTGTAAAGTGTAACCACCCACATAATAGAAAGTCCTTTTTGGGGTTTATGGGAACATAAGCAAGTTATGTTACAAGAAAACTTGCAAAAGTGCATTTTTTTATGTGTGTATAATAAATACTGAATTTGAAAAGATTCAAACATTAATAAGAAGTAATCTTTAAATATAATAAAATCAAAGTTGAATAATTTTCAATTATATTTAAGTATTATAATATTTAATATTAATAACTCTTTATGTAATTTAAGCAGCAACTATTTGCTAAGCATTGGGCCTTTGATCTTCCTTTTAACTAGTGATGATAACCTATTGATACTAAAAGCATTATTAATTACTTAAGTCAATTAAGCAATGGTTAAGAAAATTTCTAGAAATTTATAGAAAAATCTTAAAAAGTCTTTTTATATAAAATTTTTATATCGTTTGATAAATTTTGGTATTAAAATTCTAATTCTTTTCTTTCAGATGTGATCCACACTGTTGGCCCCCAAGATGGTTCTTCATCAAAGTTGCAGTCATGTTATGAAAATTGTCTTGCTCACCAAACTGAATATGGTTTTAGATCTATTGCATTCCCTTGTATCTCAACTGGCATTTATGGATTCCCTAACCGTCTTGCAGCTCATATTGCTCTACGAACTGCTCGAAAATATTTGGAATCTAATGAACACAACATGGACAGAATTATTTTTTGTACTTTCATGCCAGTAGATATAGATATATATGAAACTTTGATGCAATTATATTTCCCAGAAGAATAAATTTGTTCAAATTTTCATAAGATTTAATGTTTATTGTTTTAATTTATGTTTCATCTCTGCATCTTTCTGTACCACTTTGTTAAAGAAGCATTAAAAAGACATGACGGAAGTAAATGTTATTCCTTGTTTTTTATAAGAGTGAGTTTCAAGACATCTGCCTGTCAGGTTGACCAGGCTATTCCTTGACTTCATTCCTCCTAAATTGTACCTAGGCCTTAACCAAATTGACATCACACATACAGTCTGCCAGTCGCCATATGTAAACGTTTTTCTACAGCATTCTGCTTTCCAGTCAACATTTATCAAGACTATTACCATTCGATTTAGTCCCTTGCAATAACTTTATCTTATTTCAGTTACAATTCAGCCCCATATTCGGTCGTTTAAATAGAATAATAGTAACCATCCCTGAGATAATAAAATCAAAAGCACATATACCGTAACTAAATTGCCCTTGGTGCTTTCTTGTGATGATGAAATGTCAAAAACGCATCTGCAGCACCTCTGATGTAAATGGACATTACAGATTGGGCGGCGGTGATTACGAACTATTTACGCTCAGGTTGCGCACTTCCTCATTTGTCTACCTCATTAAATACAAATTATTTTTTGTTATTAGAAATTATAGTTAATTAATGTAGGTAGTTCACACGAGGTAGAAATTAAATCGTAATATTCTATCTCTTTCTTTCGCACGCTAAATCCTCTAGGTGTATGTTTTGTCTTTTTTTAAGTATCGCTTTTTCATTCATCGAGTTTTAAATCATAATAATGCTAAACACCCTTTTTACTTCGAGATACCCGATTATTGGTACATTAAACGAAAACTAAGTTGAAGCAAAACAACTGACTATTATTACTTATTCAGCTTACGTAGTTAATAATTTGAGAAAGATATATAAATCATATCACACTTCACCAATCAATGTAAGATATTTAAAAAAATTGATTAGCCAATTTTTAATCTAGTAATGGTAACACTAATCTGTCAAGTGTAGTATTGTTTTATTTTATCCTAAATTTGGGAAATTGTTGTTATTGATCATAGTAAATATTCTATGTAAAATATCTCCAAAAAATTGAATTACGTATTTTATCCTTTATATCTGTTTATTGAAATTCAGTGACAGTTTATTAAAATTGTTTACAAATTATTAATACTGCGTAAATCATTGTACCTTTATTTGGCATTTATTATTTCCTTTAATTGCGTTTATACTTTAGTAAAATGTCAAAAAGTGCTTTAGAAAATGAAGATCTAGAAAATGTGCCTCTTGTGAGAATGGAAGACGTACAACCTGACAAAAAATGTGAAATAATGGGTTCAACTCAAATGCATTGTGTAGAGAATATTGAGTTTATATATAATGATGATTCCAATATCGGCAGTATGGTATCAATAAAGTCTGAAGTTATAGAAACTCCAGATATTAACCACGATAGTGGAGAATATATTGTACCAGAAGTATTATCTCCACTAAAAAAATCCAATGTAAGTAAATTTCTTACATCACTTGCTTCTATACATTCATATTATAAAAACAATGTGAAAGTAAGATATATTCATTTAACTAACTTCCTTTATGCTACTTAAGGAAAAAGATCATTTTGCCAATAACTTAGAGTATTATAAGATAAATTGCTGTAGGAAGTGTAAAGGAAAACCTTAAAAAAATAAAATTTTTAAGCTCTAACTTTTTATTGATGACTTATTCACTTATTTGTTATAATGGTAAATCCTGTTATAACAAATGAATAAATAAGTCATCTTGATTATAAAGGTAAACAAACACCTTAGATTTTGTTATTATTTTTAAAGTGAAATAATTCTAACAATGTTTTGATATTACTTCAATTCTTTTATTTATTCCAACTAAGCTTGTAGTAAGAAAATATAGTTTACATTTAATAGTCCTATGGTAAAATTGATCTAACAATCTTACATTTTAATTTTAATATGAACCTTTATGGTCTTATTTCAATAGATTTGATTCATTCATTTATAACAAGAGATTTGAAAAGTATGTTTGTGTTATGAAATATTTAATGCTTTTTTGTAATTGCAGGAAATAGTGGAAAAATCAAAATTAACCAAACATATAGCTCCAGTAAAGTGGCCTACATTGGAAATTCTTCCAGGTGGGGTTATTAAAAATGTAGAAAACTATGAAGAAGAGTTAATTTCAACACAGCCAAAAAACAATACTAAAACAAGAGAAATTTATGAATGTGCTAAGTGCTCCGAGAGCTTTGATGTCCTATATCGTCTGGTTAAACATGTTCGGTGGCATGATGATGAACGGAAAAAAGTGAAGAGTACAAACTATACAAAATTAAGTATGTAAATAATTTACTTCCTTTAGTTACATTTATAAAAAAACTTTTTTAATCAAGGAGATAGACAAAAGCAAGCTGGTAACTTGATGGCAAGCAACTATGATCAAGATCATGAACAGTATTAAGGGCATTACTTATCTTAGGGTAAACATGTGAATTGTGGGAGAAGAAAAAAGTATAAGAAAGGGTATCCTACAAAAACTCCTCCTATATCCTCCTAATGTGCAGCGGGGGTAGGGTGCATGTGATAGCCCTAATGTATGAAAAGTTACAGCCAGATACAGTTAGCATGTGAAGCTAGAATGTCTAAAACTGTTTTTTGGAACAGCAGCATAAGACCGGGCAGCTGTTGTTCCTCAAGTTGAGGCACAACAGCTGCCCGGAATTGGAATGGGGATTTGGCATTCAGGCATGTTCCTGCTCTATCACAATTTTATATAAACTTTTCGTTACATAAAAATTACAGATGAAATTGGAACAGTTACATAAATATATCTTTTGTTCACTCTCCTCTCTCTCTCAAGTAGTATCTAGGTTACATATTGATTTGCTACAAAAAGGCAATAGTAGTAAGTAACAATTTACAATTTTAGGTATACAGTACATGTATCTGGTTGTCTTCTTACATAGACCTCAATGTCTTTACACACCTATTTGTCTGAGGTAACTCATAACCATCTTTTCGTTACTTTTTCTTATATTTTTTATTTAACAACACAGTCTACAAGATATTTAATGTTATACTAATTTTTTTGTAAATTATCCTCCTGGTCATCAAAATTTTTATAAAACCTTACGTGATTATCAGCAGAGTATCTAGCCTAGCCTACAAGATTGAATCGTAAACTTTTGTTCTTTTTTTTCATTGGTAGCAATTAGCCATAACTATTATACCAGTCTCAACTAAAGTAACAAATGTCTTGTCAGTCCTGTAAAAGGCTGCCAGTATCAGGCTTTTGCACACATCCCGAAATAAGGTACAATGTGTCAACTATTCTGGTCATAATACTAAAGATTTGGACATGTCCTAATCTTAAGTTGGGCCCGTCGCTTATCCTTGTCATGGTTAAAGGCTAGTAGGTGATTAGAGAATTTTTCAAGGTTTGGCTGTTCCTAAGGAGTACTTGTGTGGCAATAAAATAACAACAAGGATTTTGAAATGTACTTGACAGCTTGCTTCTACATTTCTAACAATCAATTTACATTGCAAAATAACATCTGAGAGTGGCCATTCTACGAAAACTTGGTTATAATCAAATTTACAGTTATTTCACTTCAATGCCTTAATCAAACTAATAAATATAAACAATATACTACCAGAACTAAATTTTATAATTATTAATAAAATTAAATAACATCACTGCAGTAAATTGGCGGAAGAAACTAAAAAATTAATTAATGAAGGAACAATTTAGTAAGAGATGCTTCTATCAAGAAAAAAATCAGTGTCAATCCAATGCTAGATGTGGTATCTATGAAAGCCATTTTAAATTGATTTTTATTTTACTTGCCAGTTGTGCTTAACTTTATTTAAAAGTTTTTACTTCTAACTCCCTACTAAATTAGTACTAAAAACTACGAAAACTTAGAAAATGCATGGTGCTATACCACCATACAATAATATTTCAATATGATTATTTATATTAATTCCTAAAATTAATTAAATTTAATCAATGAATTAATATTTGAAAAAACTGTATTAACAACAAGTGTCAACCACCATAAGAAGTTGAAAAAAATGAATTTGAACTTGAGTGGATGAATAAAAAGTATTTTATTAATGATTGAAAATTTGAACAAGATATACATATATATTTAGGGAGAGTGTAAACTAATAGTAGGAATTGAAAAATAGTCAATATATTTTCCTAACTGTTAATAGATGTGAACAAATAGCAACACTATATTGTGGTAATTTTTTGATTATCAAGTGTTTTAATAATAATTTAATTGAACAATATTGGTAAGTATTTAATTTTGTTATTTTTTTTATACATTTCTATTATAGATCCATCAAAATGAGTTTGAAATGTTTTTCAAAAATATATGCTAATAAAACATATCATATTGATTATTTATTAACAAATTACCACAGTATTGTTTGCATAATAAATTTTGGTTGATCTATAACTTGTTATCAACACATTGTTACTTATATGCATTATAAAGATTGCTTCATAGTACATATTATTACCAAAGAACAGACTTAATGAATATTTCATATTTATTTGCAGGTAAAAATGTGTAAAAAATGAAGCTTTCTGTTGTGTTTCTATTGCTCGGCTTTTTTGGGGAAAAGGACTGTTCTATGTTAAATATTTCAGACTGAACTTACACAGAAGCCACAAAAAATGTTCAGGTAAATTGTGTTTTATATTATTTTATTTATTTATATATTCACGCCTATCCCCCGCAGGGGTTGGCAGAGACCACAGACCATCCGCTGCCATTCATCGCAGCGAAACGGCTCGTCATTGGTCGCTTTTCGCCCTCGTGAGAATCAGGACGTGACGGGTGGCGAACCACGTCGCCGTCATTTTTCGACAAATTAGGTATATTAAATTCGTCTTAGTGAATCCCACGAGCCGCAAGGGAGGATGGAGGTCAGCCCCAGCAGAGCCCTGCATGCTGAGGTAAGGCACCATAGTTCCCGGGGAGCCCGACCCCGGGACGATCGGCACGCTTGCGACTAGGCTCGCCCCTAGCCACGCATCCATTGGCACGGCAGACCGTGGATTGGCGGAGAGGAAGGTAAAGGATAGAGAAGAAAGGAAGGAGCAGGAAAGGAAATGTGGATTGGGGGGTTACCAGACGCGGAATAAACATTTATAAATCTATATAAATATTTATTCCAATGCGGGAATCGAACCCGCGACCATTTACTCCGCGGGCGGAGAGCCCCGCCACTGAGCCAAACGGTCGTCTTATATTATCTTTTTTCCAATTCAAATATTTATTCCACATAGGAATATACATTTCTTTAGAAAAATGTTTTGCTTTCCAACCACTTAGGCACGGCTGAATTTTGACGGGGCTGCTTCTCTGGAAGGCAGACGTGAAGGCAAAACAAGTATGAAACAACGTGTGAAAATGGTTATTTATACGGTAAGCGAGTGTCCTACTAGAATACACCACTATAGTTTCCTATCTTTCAGGAAGATGACATTCCCTAAAGCCACTATAGTAGCGCATCGTTCAGAAAGAACACATCCATGAAAATCACTATAGTGGCGCATCATGCCTAAGAGGTTAAACTTCTAGCACTGTTTCGTAATGAGATTCCTCTAAATGGAGTTGACAAACGACAAAAGAAACTACATAGGTCATTATTTCATGTTAAGACATTTTATTAATATTACTCATAATTTATAATTTTCCCCTTCAATAAGCATCCTGTCGTGAAATTATTTGAACCTCCTTTAAATATTAATTTTAAGGCAAAGGTCTTACCTCAGTGGGAGGGGGGATGAATCTTATAACCAGGGTGACACCTCATAATAACTTTATGTGAATACATCTTTATTATATTGTTGATATATATTTTTATATAAATGAATTACATTTTTCTCAAATAATCGTACAATTTTATTTTATTGTCATTTCAGTGATATTTTTGGCGTCTATCTCTCTATGGCAGCGATACTCAACCTGCAACCCGCCGGGTTTTTGTGATTGGCCTATCTGGTATTACTTTATTTTAAACCCTTTTTAATATCGCGTGCACAAGAAAATTGAGAATTTTGCAGAAGAAAATTAAGAGCGCGCCGAGTAAATATGTTCTACATAACACTACCGCGCCTTGGTGTGCAGTGCTATTATCCTTACTACCTTTTTTGCTTGTAATCTCGATCGTATCGATTAATCTCCAAAGTGTCCTCTCCATTCTATTCTTTCCTTATCTCAACCGCACTGATTAACCTCCTTCGTGTCTTCTCCCTTCTACGTGACTTTGGCGAAATCATCCGTGCTATTTTGGCACTATTGAAAGCCATTAATTCAAATGAATGAATGAATGAATGAACCTTTTTTGCGGCCCGCGAAACCATGACTTACACTTGTTTGTGGCCCCTATTGAAAAAAGTTTGAAAAATATCACTCCACCAGGTGTATGGCAACTGTTTTTAGTACAAAAACTAAAAATAGTAAATTTTTAGTACAAAAACCGAAATGTTTCCACGTGCAATGCGTGGACTAACTCATTTTGAAGTAATGGTGTATGCAAAAAAGAGAATGTAATGTTTGCAATTACTACAGGAGATAAAGATGCAATTCTATCCTCAAACACATTTAAATACATTGCCGAAGATTTTCGGTGTCAAAACACGTCCAACGATTTAAATCTTTTACGGAAACCCCTATTGGAGTGAAACATAATCTACAAGGAATTGTTTGAGAAACAAGTTATTTTACTTAAATAAAAATTTTGCATACTTTTGTGTTTTATTTACTATATAGACAAGTTTGGTTGATTTTATAAATATTTCGTAAATACCCAGTATTATTTCGAATTGGTTTTGCAGATCTTAGAAAAACAATAATCGACTCTATCCAGGTGATGGTTTTCCGCGAAGTAACGCCTGACTCCATTAATAAATAATAATGTGAATTATTTTTTGTACTTTGTAAAATTATATTTTTGTTTCAGAAGTACAAGACCCAAAGTACTATTGTCTTCATGCAAAAAGAAAAGTGATTTCAGAATTGAAAACGAAGTGCAAAGCGCCAAAGAAATCATAGTCGAGTTATTTATTTTTAAGGGAATTTTTTATGAAACAAATGCGTCCAAGACTGCCTTTCAGATATTGTAGTAATCCTAAATTAGTAAGAGAAACATCTGCACATAATACAAATTAAAAATAGTGATGTGCCTAGATGATATTAATTACATATACACATATTGTGGTTATTTTTTTGAAGGTGACTCAATTTACTTTGTAGAAATGTCGCAAATTAGGAGAAATTATTTCTCGTTGTATTCGAATTCGATTCCTTCGATTGTGAATGATTTTAAAAAAATTTTGCATCGAATTATTTCGTACATGGAAATATATGTTATTTATATAATGACACGAATAACTGAAGCATTGAAAATTTACTTGAAAAGAAATTGCGTTAAAAACTAAGTACGCAACTACCGGAGAAGAGTATAGATACGTGACATCCGGTTGAAAGGCATATTTAAAAGCATATCGTATATTGATACTATACAAATAATACGAAAATTTAGAAATCTTTAACGTTATATATTATGGACAGTTTTATAACGTTGGGACACATTTTTTAATATTTAAGAAATCTGTTGATAATTTCATAGTTTATTAAAAGTATCACAGAAATAAATTACATTAGAAGAGCAAACTTGATTATTTTTGATGTGTCCTAAATATTTTTAAATATGTAATATTCAAGGGTATTCCTCTCAATCTACTCAATCGTGCCATGTAGTGTAGTATATTTTATTCTCTGTTGGTCAAATTCCTATAAAGAGCCTATACTAAATAACCAACTATTTACAGTTGCAAGTTTAACTATGAATAAAATATATTACATAATAAATTTATTTCTGTGATAAATGTCAATATTAAATCTCTTATAAGGATTTATCAAACATATCTCATGGACAAAGTATACAGAGTTTTTTATAATATAGAATAATGTATTCTATAAAATACAATACATTAAAAAAATAGTTCTTGACTTTCTGTCGAGATTATCTGTCCTTGTTATGTATGTACGATGTGAAAGAAAGAGAAAATCTTTACCTAGGACGCCTAGGAGAATACAGTATATTAATTATTAATTAAGTTTGTTATTAGAGTTTTACGGCTGTAAGTTTTATGTAAAATGATTGTGTTGTTTTATTTCATAGGTTTAAATACATTTTTGTTAAAACTATTTCCAACGAAAATAAATAATATAAAACTTATTTTTACTTATTTAGTTTGAATTATCAACGAATATTATAATATATTACGAATTTGAGGTGTTTTTACCAGTTATCACTCTCAATCCGAGACTTTTTATAAATCTAAATATTCTTTAAGGGCTTTACAAATTTTCGAAATTGTGAAAGTAATATCAGTGATCACTTTACATGCTTCAAATATCTCACAAGAAGGTGACCAATCATGATGTGAATATGTGGAGGATTTATAAATTGATTGAAAAAAGAATGAGAAAAGTTAATATATCTCATCAGGATTTGTACTAGACCGCGTAAGATAGTGCATTTTTGATGGGATTCTGTTAGTTTCTTTACGACTAGATACATAGCTCCAGAAGTATTTAATGTTGTCGGAATTTTCAAGTTGTTCTACTAGTATATAATATGTAATAATATCTCTATTGTAGTAAAGCTATTTTCATTCTTAAACCTTATACAATCATGTATTGGCTGCCGTTTACAGATGACACGAAATAACGTAATTGTGTGTAACTTAATATAATGAACTGTAATTTTGTATGGAGTATGCTTGATCTTGCGGTATTCATTCAATTTTGGGTATATTGTCATCTCCGAATATGTAAAAGTGATCTATATTACAATTAATTAATAGGTTTTCTAATAAATTAAAATCTTCGGTGTAAACTTCCTCAGACGACCCTGGTGGTTTATATGCTGCACTAATTATGTTTGATTAGTCTATCAATTGAGGCAACTTGCATCATTACATGTTCAGTATATATTGGCATTGGTTGAGAGAGATGTACCTGGTGATGTAATTGGTTATATTAAAAACACACAAGAGACAGAATGCTATTCTTTTTTCGTTGCACAGCACACCCATCTATCGTTATATGTCTGGCGGCCGTAAATTAAAAAGAATAGCGCAATCTTTAAGCCAACGTACCTCCACTAATGTTGTTGCAAGACCTGTGTATAAAACGGTCGTCTATCGTTTCAACGGGGTTCCAAGACCAAGTGCCAGCCTTCGTCGCCAACTGGCAAGCCTTCAGCTTTCGTAGTCTAACATTGTCGATAATATTAAAGTGAAAACAACATGAGTTTTGATTATAGTCATTTTATTATGTAAATAATCTACACTATGTACATTGTAACATATTTTTGAATTTCTTAAAAAATTAAATCAGTCTTTGCAATCGTATCAACTCCTCCTTCTTCGTGAGTAACTTCTCTCTGTCTAACGCCTGCATAGATTCGGGAACTGTTGTTAAATAATGACGACTGGAGATTTTCATTTCTAATCTAGCCAAATTTTCTTCTATTTTCTTGATTCGCTTCTTCAACTTTTCTTTAGCAGCATTTATAATGTTTTCAACATTTTCTCCTATTATTTCAACGCTTACTTCAGTTTCTCTATCTAATAAACCGCTAACATAATTTTTATTTGATTCTGCATTCAATTTAATATTATTGCATCGGGTTAAATTTAATACAAATTCTTCATTGTTATCTATATCCAACATCAATACATGATTTGTTGTTTTCACATTTATGTCTGGCCGCACTTTATTTGAAATATTATACATTCCTTTCAATTCTCTAACTATACTAATAACATTGAGTAATTTCTCGACTTGTTTTTCTAAATGTTTATTCCTCCATACTTCGAAATATTTCGTTTCGGGAAATTCAAAACAATCATCTTCTTCATCGTAAAAGTTGTAGATAATATTAGTTTCAAATGCAGGGATTTTCGGGATAAGTTCTTCAGTCACATAAACCATTATTGGTGCAAGACATCTCAAAGATGTATTTAACACTAGTGATAGTGTGTGAGCATGTGCATAGCCAATTTTTTCGTCATTATTTTCAAAACCTGATTTTGTTGCTTCTAAGTAAACGTCACAAAATTCATTATAAATTAATGTTTTTATTGCCTTCGTTGCCAAGTGAAAATCATAATCATCTAAAGCTTTAGACACTTTCTCCACCATATCCGCTAATCTACTAAGTATCCATTTGTCAAAGTAAGTTAGATCTTCAAGAGTAATTTCATCCTCAATATCTTTTAGTTTTTTGAACGATAACTGCATATATTTGATACTTTGCCACATTTTATTACAGAATAATTTATTAGCGTGACACTGATAAATGTCGAAATTAACAAAATGCGATTTGATATCTTGTGACAGCAAAGTAAATCTTAATGCGTCAACGCCACATTCAGGAATTCCGTTTGTGCTTGAAAAATTTGACTTATGATAAACTAAAGCTCTTTTTAATTCTTCTTTGTTTAAAATTCCATCTTTGTGCAATTCTGTTGCTTTCATTCGCAAGCCATCTAAAGAAATACCATTAATCACATCTATTGGGTCAATAATGTTTCCTCTACTTTTTGACATTTTTGCACCTTTACTGTCGCATATAACGCCATGCAGTAAAACGTTGTAAAAAGGTAACATACCCGTTAATTCAAGACCTAACATCACCATTCTGTGAATCCAGAACCCTAAAATATCGTGCCCAGTTACAATTAGATTCAATGGATAGAAGTCTTGATAATCTTCATTACGACTATCGGGCCAACCTAATGCCGCAAACGGGTAAATACCAGATGAGAACCACGTATCTAAAACATCAGAATCTCGTTCTACAGTAATTTCTTCCGGAACTGTCTTTAAATATTTTGATGCTTGAATTTGTGCTGAAGATTCATCCAAAGCCGCGACCCACAACACATTATGATTAAAGCTACATTTATATGCTGGTATCTGATGACCCCACCAAAGTTGCCGAGATATGCACCAATCTCTTTCATCTCCTGTCCAATTGATCCAAGTCTTGACAAATTTTTCAGGTGTAATTTTTAGTTGATTTGTTTTAACAACTTTGGCTGCCATCTCGTTTAGTTTTCTGCAAGACATAAACCATTGTTCCTTTGGCAAATGCTGTATAACGTCACCTGTCCGGCTACATATTGGCAAGGCCAATTGGTGGGCATTTACAGATTTCAATAGCCCTAAATCATCTAATATTTGGACCAACTTTTCTCTACAATCATATCGTTTCATATTATTAAATATTCCAGCGTTGACCATCTGCCCTTCTTCATTTATTACTTGTACTAGAGGCAAACGGTGTTGTTTAGATACTTCGTAATCTATTCTGCTATGAGCTGGGGTTATCTTGACAGCACCAGTACCTATTTTAGTGTCAACCATTTCATCTAATATTATTGGTATTGTCTCTTCCCGGAAGGGATGTACAGCTCTTTTACCATGGAAATGTTTGAATCTGAAATTTTAGGGAATTTATTGAGTTTTGCTATGAAAATGTTAACACAACTACACTAAACATGCATAAAAAGGTTTCGGAAGCTTAACACTTTTTCTCTTCCTTCCTTTTTATTATTCCCACTAAATGTCTTTTCTCTCATTAAATCCTTCTTACTTTTAAGACATAAGAGGGCATGCATCTGAAATGCATAGCCATGGCACCATTAGGTGATCCACTTCCATAAGAAAAAAAGTTCATAAAAATGTTGATAGCTTGTATGAAAGTAATTAATTATGTATAGTAAAAATTAATATGTAAATACCTTTCATCTTTTGGATGAATCGCAATCGCCGTATCGCCCAACATAGTCTCAGGCATAGTTGTTGATACAACTATCTCTTCTGAACTATCATATATTTTATATGCAAAATTGTACATTAAACCAAATTTAACAGGGTTTTCATAAATTGGTAGTTTTAGATCTATAGGGCCATCAATTGGTAAGTTATCTACTTCTATATCTGAAACTGTGGATTTTAGGGCATTACACCAATTTACGAGGGTTTTCTTTCGATATATTAAACCTCTTTCATACAATTTTATAAAAGCTATGTTCACAGCATGTGTGTGTTTTGGGTCCATTGTAAATACTTGACGTGACCAGTCTAGGGAGCAGCCCAATGTTCTTAATTGATCGCAAATGGTGTTGCCATGTTTATCTTTCCATTGCCAGACTTCTTTGTTGAATTTATCTTGCCCTATATCATGTCGGGACACATTATGTCTACTCTTTAAATGCTTTTCCACCACACCCTGAAAATGTTACAATTTATCATGATTTAAATAAATACACCAAAAGATTATTTTTCTGAAATATTAGAATTTTCTGAGGTAGTTCATTTGAATTTTCTTTTAGCACTATCAAAATATACGCTTGTTCTATAAATTGAAATAAATGACTAATTTAGATTTAGAAGCATAACAAAGATATAATTTTGAAAAAAAGGAGAGAGAAGAAACAGTGAAATAAAGAAAAATACATGTACCTATTGGTTTTAGTATTGAAGTAATACATAAACACTAGACAACATGTTATAAGTGGCTGAACAATATAAAAATCCTTTACTATTTAGTAAGGGTATTAGTTTCTTTAATAAATCATTAGTAGGCCATGTCTTTACCAGTCATAAAGCCATGGCAAATGGCATTAAGCAACATTTTTGTTATTGCATTTCATACAGTGAGTGCGAGGATCTGAAGAACTTGTTTTTTAAATAATCCAATGTTTTAGGTGTTTGGAAACACTGCTGGAGGTATCTAGTTTCAGACTATTTATGGATGATTGCACTATGTCATACCTGGGTTGCAATACCAGCATGATCTGTGCCAGGCAGCCATAGAACATTGTTTCCCTTAGACCGTTTTCTTCTAACTATTACATCTTGAATAGTGGATGATAAAGCATGACCTGAAAAAGAAAATATTGGTATGTTATATATTTCTAATATTAAAAATAGAGAGATAATATTATCACTGATTATTTATGTTGATTAATTTTGCTGCATAGTATCGAGTATAGAATAAGCCATTCCATTTTTTTCCTTGAATTGAGATTGAAAGCAACATCTACCTGAATAATAAAAGCCAGTCTATGATCCCCAATATAAAAGCAAAGCGTAAGGATCACAGCACCAGAACTAAATTTTGATATTAAAGTATATCATAGTTGGGAGA
>JASFAT010004223.1:0-193975 GCA_031353405.1 Baronia brevicornis | reverse complement strand
TTTTTTATTGAGATATGAAAAGTTATATAAAAAAGAAAAAGAAATGACTAAAATTGAATTAAATAACTCGATGGCTGTATAATTGTAACTGTAAATCGTATTCGAATGGGAAATACTCGAAATATACGAGTCAGTCTTACAACTACATACATTATTATCCTTAGAGAAAAAAAGTGCTGGCTGGTTAATCCTTACGAGCCGGATGAAACAAAAAAAAAAAACACGACCCCGCCCGCCATTATGCAAAAACAAGCGCTCCATCCATAACGAGATTATCATAGCCGGCGACAAACATAAAAACCGCGTACAATCATGCCGCTATAAAATACCTCGTAACATCACCGCACATCTGCGACGCAGTGATTTCATAAAACACCCGAAAAATTCCCTCCAAAATACGAGATGGGCGAATGGGAGCGTAAGATACTTGAGATCGTTATGGCGTTGGCCAATGGGAGCTGCGGAAACGCGCGGTAGGGCGAGCTGAGGATTGTGATTGGCTGGCGGTCGCTGGGCGGGCTTACAGTTTCTCTATGTGTGTGTTGGGTGCGTTCAAATTCGCGGGCATGCGTCGTCGAGAGGCTGTATGGGTTTGTGTCGTTTGCCTCACATGCGTGGACGAAACAAATTGAGATAGCTTTAACATTGTTAAGATGGTACGGTTATTTGCAAATGCAATAAGAATATTGTTTAAATATTTTATATTTTAACACTATAGTAGTTAATGAAAATCTTACGTTCGTTAATCTTTGTAGTATTTTTAAGTAATTAATGAATGTTAACAATTTTTTTTTAAATACCTAACATTAAAGTTTTTTTCGTAACCTCACTACTATATTTACGAAAATGGTGTACGACATTTTAATAATAAAACAGAACTTAAATAACTAAAGAGTTTTCAAAGATTAAACATTTGTTCTACGAATCGTAAAAGATAAAATAAAACATACACTCTCAGTAATTACATACATAGGTACTATAAAGTGCCAGTCGTACTGATACGTCAACACGGGATCTTTAGGGGGTTTTATCTTCGATATAGTGAAACTCTTCCTAGTGAAATTAATTTATTAATGAATCACTGTACATTTTATAGTAAATTATATAATAATTTATTCACACTTTATCAATATTAATTTCTTATTCAAGGAAAAGCAATATATTATTCGAAAGAAGTCAGTCGATCGAATTTCTTTGTTAATAACAAAGAGATTCGATCGACTGACATCTTTTGAACAACAAAACAATTTATTTCTTTTAAATTTAAATATTTTAAATTTTAAAATTACTAAGTAGGTAATATAATAAAATAGGTTTTATTATATTCAATTAAAAAAGATTAAATACATTAGTGAACAATGATCGACACAAAATGTCCAATTATTGTAATCAGCAATGGTGTTGGAAATGTCTGCGGACAGCATTCATTGCTCGCCTATCATCAGGTGACATGCTTGCTCGTTTGCCTTTTTAATAAATGAATGTGGAAACTAAAGAGCAGTAATGATTGAAGCCCGTTAAAATGTACTAAGAGCATTGCAGAAGCATCCTCTACCTTTGGGCAAGGATATGAATAATTGTTTAAGTTGACTGAAAAAGTCCATAGAAGGTTTTAGTAGAATAGCCACCATTTTATCAAGACGTAACGTGACAAGCTAACTAGTAGGTACATTCCAAGATATTTGATATTATTATATTTTACTTGACACTAGAATAATAGTTATAAATAATTGCCATCAAAGAATACAAAGTGATATTCTGTTCGTATTTAATACTAATTCATTAACTTATCAAATAGCTTAGTTGTTAAGAATTTATAATCTGTGGATGTGAATTCTCCATTGGACTATGATGTAAAAGAATTCCTAGCACAAGCATTACTTACTTATTAGCTGAGTTAGAATACTAAACAAGATTTTTATTAAAAACGTTGCTATTTTATTTTTAACAATGAATAAAACCATAAAAAATACACTTTCACCATTACCAATTATATTTTTATTCTGATCGTATTTTATTTAATAGATATACATAGTTTAATACAGAAGTAACATGTGATTAGAATAGGATAAACGCATCGTTGTGATTGTTTAGGTTAGGAAGTTTCAAACAAGCGGCCACCATTTTATCAAGATGTAATGTAAACTAACTAGGTTTTACTTTTCAAGCTACTTGTAAACAATTTTAATTGACACTGCCATGAATAAATTTCGTTCTAACAAGAAAAAAGTATTGTCTATGAAAAATTTATATGACTTCAAAAAAATCACGAGTATTGTACATATTTGGCGGCCATTTGTAATGCCATGTCATCATTAACATATTAGTATTATATTCGGTAATATTCCATTATTTTGTGTATTCGTACATTCATACAAGCTATTTCTTATGAATACATTTTAATGAATGATATAAAATATTAAAAAGACAAATTCAACTTAAAAAAAAAATCATTTTTAGCTAAATAATATACCTAAAGTTATAATTGATATATCGATTCATAAATAAATTGAAATATTCGAAGCCACAAATTTTAATGACCATAGACAAGGTATTTATGATTGTATTTACGGTTAAAAAATCATATGATTTTTTTAATTACGTTTTTTACAGAGTAATATTATAACAACCCTATTAAAAAGTTATATACATACAATTACAAACAATTTTTATTACGGCGCAGATAAATTATTCTGATAGAGTGATAGGTATGATTAGGTAAATGTGATGATTTATATAATGCTGTATGTATATAATAAGCAACGCAACAAGCCGGCTAGTTTCGAAATAAAACCGGCACGGACCACCTTTCTAAAATCTCGACAATTACAAGTTAAACTTGTTTCAAAATGACCACCACCTGTGTGCGCGGGCGCAATACGAGCGCCAATCACGTGACATCATTGTATGTGTGCGTATGTGTAACGAATGTACTTTGGTGTGCTGCGCGGTGATATATGATCGCGTTTGTGTGTGTACGTTATTTGTCTCGTGTTACTACACGCTTTTGCTGTTGTATCTTCATATTGACAATGCATTTTGAATCTTATATATTTAAATGTAAGGGTTAACGATGTATTTTTGTTATGTAAGTTTGTTTTTGTAACGCTAATGTCATTCACATCAAAGGCGCGGTGTCTTATAGTATATGTATGATTCTATGTGTGCGTGTTCATTGTATCCATAGAGTAATTCTAGTGTGATCTATGACTCGGATTTGTGCATTGTGAAAATGTAAGAGGTTTTTGTTTTTTATGAATCGCATTGTCTAGTCATTTATTTTAATGGCTCTGGTTTTTTGAGTCATCGCATCCGTTTTAATACATATTGTTTAGAATTTTAATTAGCATTGCGGTGGATGGGGTAAATAGGTGGCGCTTTACTGCTTTCGGAGTCCGGCTAACATGGCGTGAAAATTAATATATTAAATACATTACTTTTTGAAAAATCGGAGAAAAGAGAGTTTCCTGCCCCGTTTCTTCTCTCAGAGCCCCACTTGTTTCCGAAGCGGTGGTACTATGATAGTTTTAAATATTGATGTTTGACTTTTCCCGCCAACTTACATCAGAGACGTTGTGTTTTCACTTTATTTTCCTAATCTTTTATTATTATCAGTTATATTGTTTAATTATGTAAGGCGTAATAGTGAAGTGATATGAAATAAATGCGTATATCGTGTATATACTTTTTAAGTTGGCTTAAAAAATCCATAGAAGTTTTGGTAGAATTTTATCAAGACGGAACGTGACACGTTGACTAGTTATATTTCAAGAGATTTGATGTAATCGTATTTTACTTGATACTGGCATAATAGTTATAACTAATTGCCATTAAAGAAAAGAAAAATCAACTTATATAATATGTATATATTAAATACTTCTTACTATTCCTACATTCAAATATAGGGTGACCGAACTATATACATACGTACATACATATACAAAATCAAAGAAAGGAAAACAATATAGATGTTGAAAAGAATTGCTTTTTAATCTGTGTATTTAAAAAGAAAAAAAGAGTCATAACTTTTGTAGTATTTTCTTTTTTTTTTCTTTGATGGCACTTATCGATAATTATTATGCCAGTATCAAATCAAATAATATCAAGTATCTTGATACGTAAATTCAGCTTTTAACGATACCTGCATCTCGATAAATTAATGGACGTTGTACAAAAATTTACATGGACTTTTGCAGTCACACAAACTATATTAAGTAATTAAATAATACAACTGATTCGTACACATACATTAGATACAAATGAAATAAAAGCTAACGTCACTGATGTGGCGGGAAAAGTTTTATTATTTTTTATAGACTTATTAGAAATTTTACAAATTGTCATTAAAAATACTTTAAATGACAATTTGTAAAGTTACAGACAGACAGACCGTACAATATAGTGATAGAGGAAACGACATTAACATATTCCAACCGGATGCCCGCTCGCCGCCATTGTTAGACGCCATCTTGTTTTTCGTTATAATAAAAAAAAACAAATGTATTTTTATTGTTTTGCTTTTAAAACCTGTTTTTGTTTTAGATCAACAAGAAACATTCAAGTTTGTATGGAAATACAATAAATATTAAACATGTAAGGTTCTTATTCGGTTATAATAATAATTAACTAAATTAATCAGTCGCGTGTTACTGCGATCTCATAAGAAAGGAAATCCAAGGAAACCATTATAATAAAATTCAAAATACATTGTGTATTTTTATTTAAACTTGTCAATTTTTATCTTTGATTTTTGACAATTTCGTTGTTGAACTATTTATACGTGAGACCTTCGCTGGAGTGTAGGTACTTAACAAATTCGCAAATGATTCATGGCTATCGGATGAATGGTGTATTTATGAATATAGGACAAAAAGAGATACAGATATGTATTCGTTTTTATATACAGTGGACCAGAAATTTTTGAGAAAGAGTACCTTGTAATCCGCCAAATTACAAATCATAGAATGTATTTGAACTACGAATCATACCACACACACACACACACGTTCAACTCTCCAAAGAACCTGGGCTCGATACCATAAAGACTGAAATATCATGAAGACAGGATCCATTCAGCAAAGGCAAGATTCTGGGAGAAAACGTTGCACAAAACCAAAATACGACCCGTTTTTAGTGACTCAGGCGCCGAGGAAACATATGCAATTACAGACCACAAGAGAAACCTTGAAGAAATATGAGGAGCATAAATTAGCCTTTGGACTTTGGGGGGCTGATACGCGGTCGACGACCAGCAAAGGCCCCCAACCTGTGACTCTCTAAACAACACGCGTAATACAACCCTCTATGTCATTAAAGACGGCAATATATTTTTTAATAAATTGTTTGAACCTAAAATATCGATTCTTTTTTTAGTTGCATATTTAAAACAGTAGATGGCGTTGTTTGAAACATTTGTTGCTTTTGATATATTTTTGTAACATTTGTTGTTTTATTGTAACTAAAATTAGATTATTAAATTATAAATAAATACTGAAAAAATATAAATAAGAAGGAAAAATGATAAAAGTGCAAGCTAAAAGAGATTTTACAAAACCTGTATAACATTATGTTTCTATAACAAATAATTAAAATAAATGATGTTATAAATTAAAGAAAAATTGTTAAATAATTTTGTATTTTAATAAAAAAGTAGTTCCGCCCGAACAGGGACTTGAACCCTGGACCCTTGGATTAAAAGTCCAATGCTCTACCGACTGAGCTATCCGGGCTACGAAAGTAACGTTTGTAATATAGAAACGGAATATAAACTGTAGATAGTTTTGAATAGAAATATTTTTAAATCTAAATAGAATATATGGACAGTCAAAAGTTTTACTTAGCTAAGATCCGCGACAAGCAAAACAATAACAGAAAATTAATAATGTGTGTTTTTCCGTCGGCTACCCATGGGTGGAGAGTTGATGGCCGATTTTCGGTAAGTTTTTGGTTTAAGTTCCAAATAAATCCATTAAACCGAACGGAAAAACACACATTAATAATTTTCTGTTATTGTTTTGCTTGTCGCGGATCTTAGCTAAGTAAAACTTTCGACTGTCCATATAGTGATGGATTTCCGCAAAGTAACGCCTGACTCCATTAATAATCTAAATAGAAAATAAAATAAACTCACAATATCTATATAATACGGACTAATTTTTTTTTTATAAATATAACAATTACCGATGTATTCTCCCCGCATCACCAATTTGTGGAATTAGCTATCCTCAGCCGTATTTCCCAACTGATAATGCATTCAAACCTTCAATAAATCAGCCTTCGCATATATTAAAGGCCGACAATGATTCTGCACTGTCTATGGCACCGCGAATGTCTATGGGCGGCGTTGATTGCTTACCATCCGGTAACACGCCTGTTCGTTTGCGTTCCTATCCCATATAATAAAAATAAAACAACAATGTACTTCATAGTTATATTTACAGTAGGCTTTATTAATTCAAATAGCACGTATAAAACCATAAAATCATGGGTGCTCGACGGCCCGTGACTTGGGGCACTGATGACCTTCGTCCTTGTGCCTTCCCCGCACAGACTGAAACAGGTTCTTCATCCAATCCATCTTGATAAGGTTAAATACATAGTTACTTAATTAACTAGTCGGCAAGCTTGGGAACATGTACGACAAAGTACAGATAAATCAGGTAATAAATATATGAACAAAAAAGCAAAAAAAGAATTTTTATTTTACAAAATAATTGTAACAGTCTTTTTGAAATTACTTAAAAATTTGGGAACGATTTCGATAAAGATATTTTTTTATGGGATACGAAGGCTAACGAGCGTGCGTGTCACCTGATGGAAAGCAATTATACCCGCCCATAGACATCCGCAGCGCCATAGGCAGTGCGGAAGCGTTGCCGACCTTTAAGTAAAGTGTCATTGTAGTAGTGGGAGTGGGAGGGGGAGGGTGTTGAGCCTCCAGAACTCAGCCGCTCACTAGACAAAGCGCGGTAACTAAGCTACCACTCAGACGCCGGTTTTCTGCGGGAGTGTAGTACTTCCCTGGGCGAACCGGCCCATTCATACTACAGACAAATATTATGCCATTCTTGACAAAGTATTCGTCTGCATCGTGGCTGTACTACTATGAAGTATAAGATAATAAGGATTGTGACAGTATATGGCACATATCGATAGTCCAGTGGATACGAACTCACGACGTTCGGATCGTGAGGCCGAGGCTTACCGACTGAACTATTGCTGCTTACTTTGCGGAAATCCATTACTATTTGGACAGACAGAACTTTTACGTAGCTAATATCCGCGACAAGCAAACAAAAACACTGCAGGAAGTGGATTTACGGGGAACTCAAACTAAATCTTAACGTAAAAACGGCCGTCAGCTACTCTCCATCCCCCAACCATCATCAAAAACACCTAACACACACCACCACTATTTCACCTTGCACACGAGACTTGTTTCGTCTCACCACGAGGCATCATTAGGTAAAGTAGACTCTACGAAAGATAACTGATAGATAGATGGAGATGTATTTCTTCCTCATTGTAAACCAAAAACAAAGTTACACTTTTAAATATTCAAAAACACAAGTCTAAACATGCCTTAATTTCCGGCAACGTTTATGCAATGCCTATGCCACTGCGGTGGTCTATGCGCGGCGTTGATTGCATTCCATCAGGTGACACGCTTGCTCGTTTGCCTTCATATCCCATAAGACACACATTATTATGCTAATCATTTTGGTGACACCCACAAGATCTATCTTTTTCTTTTCTCTCAACTCCAACTTCCGTCTTTCTTTAGAACCGGTGTCTACGATCAGATATCTTATTATGTAGATCAAATTATACTGCCTTGAATCAAGTATCACGATGGTGCACAAGTATGCGTAGTCGTTCTGCACCAACGCACACCCTCGGTGCGAGTATAGGAATCCGATGTGTATGAGTATACAGCACGAAGGGCGACCCTACTGTGCACCACTTCCTCCTATGTGAATTCCTACACTATAAACTCAAATACTACCAATTGGTAGGTTTTTTGCAATACTGGAAACATTAATTCTTAAATAGGTAGATAGATAGATATGTTCATTATTTTACACCAAAAATAAAGTTATACAATTATTCATTGTATTATAATATTATTTATGTACAAAGGGTTAAAAAAAAGATATATTCTTTTGTTTCGCCATTTCTTACAAAATTAATAGCCATAAGAATTTTTTAAACATAATTAAGAAGTTTCAGAAGCACGTTTGAGGGACTTTTTCCGCCACCTTATGACTAATGACGTCACTGGTGACGTTTTAGTTATTTCATTTTGATAATCCTATTATACATCTAAAACAAACTATGTTGTATTATACAACATAGTTCGTTTTAGGTGTATAAGTGGAGTGATACGATATATTATATATGCGTGTATCATGATTTTTTAAGCTTTACTGCTGAATACTATAACTTTATAAAAACGTAAAGTGACAAGCTGGATATATTGAAAACAATAAATAAAAAAATATATTAAAAACTATACTGAAATTACAAAATAAACCCGAATGAAATAAAGAAATGAACTTAATAATAAAAGTATACGCATCTATATTACGTCATCCAATACAAAACCACACTGACCACATAAAATACACGACGCTATTTAATCTGTGGCCGCAAATTTTAAAAGTTAAAAAGCAATGGCCGCTTCCAATTTGAAACGGGGGGAACGCCGCATCCGGCCGCGCTTCCTCTCTCAGAGTATTCTGAATTTTAAATTGAACTTGTCTATGCTCGTTTGATGTTTGAAACATAGTTTAAAATCTATGGTTTAAATTTTAAAGGTTACATAATAGGCAGAAATAGAATATGCTATAACAAAGACTTTTCCCGCCATCTTCTATAAGTGAGGTTGTTTTTATTTTATTTTCATAATCTTTATGTTATTATCAATTATATTGTGTAATTGTGGTGACGTATTGTACAACCAAGAAAATCGTCAGCCACCAAGTTCCACCATAAAAATAATGGGTTCGTGGGGGGATTCTTAGATGGTTTAGGCACATAGAGAGGATGCATGAAAGGTGACTGCTAAAAGAAATTTACGTTACGGATGTGGATGGAATGGTCAAGGAAGACCAGGGAAAATATACCTTGATCAAATTGCCGGCGGCTTAATCGGCGAACTTGCATGAAGTGATGAGTGTGGAAGAAGCAAGGAAATTATGCCGGATCGAGACGAACTATACGAATTATACACTCCAGATGCGGAAAATATAATGATGACCACGATCCTAAGACATGAGGGAACGAATACAGAAAGAGATCGAGACCTTTGAAGTGTGGAAAACCCACAAATTGTCAATAATCCATGACCTGACCCCACTTAATATAAGCTTATGTTTGTTTTTCTTCTAAGAGTGCCTCTCCGACTTGCGAAGGTTGGCAGCTAATTCAGCACAACTCTCCTCCTCCTTCGCGTGATACAGCAGTTCTGGAGCACACGCTATATCGGTCCACTCCCTGATATAACGTAGCCAGGATCTTCTTCAACTTGTCTCTTGCCCGCGATTTTTGCCATCATGATCAGTTGCAGCAACTTGTACCTGTCATGTCTCGTGATATGATCCAGATAAGCATCTTTTCTACCTTTGACGGTCTGCAAGAGTTCAAATTTTCCCTCGACTTGGAGACTGGTTTATATTTCACACTGGTTAATATAGACACTATATTATTTTTCGAATTTATTTCTTCACGGACCTTAGGATCATATTTATTGTCACTTCATACTTGTTAATTATTGCATTTGACTCTGGCATAAAATTTTGTACTTAATTGTCGTCCACGAAAAAGTGCATTGCTCCCAGTTGGTGATTTTTTTTATCGTCAGATATTAGCATTTAATCTTGAAAATAAGGAAAATTTTACACAATAATGTGAATTTTACGACTTACCTCATTAAGCCGGGAGGTATTTATTCTCTCTGTTACTAAGAGGTATTGTACACTTGCCGTGTTTAAATATAATACTTATTAACATCATTAAAATATGTTATTTTTTTAATATTAAAAGAAAAAAAATTTTTATTTGCCAGTCCTTGATGCAAGTAATGCAAATTGGAGGACACAAAATTTTTCCTTCCAAATTTAAATCAATGATTATTACTTTTCCATTCATTCACTCGTTCATTCATTACTAATCTAATGTTCTTATCTCTTACCTATTGCTTTTTCGTCGTAAATAGTTTGCTAGTCTTTATATTTTACTAAAAGTGCGCAAAATCTAATCATGGAATGGAACTGGCTACCATTATTTGCTTGTGTGATAACTATGGACCTCCTGAAGAAGGTCATATTAATGGTTTCTTGCTCTAAATAACTAATGTGTTGTTGAGAGCAAAGAGTTAACTTAACCTTCGGCCATATTAGCTGCCATGGTAGCTGTCAAGGTGGTCTAAAAAGAACTACAAAGGATATAAATAAAATTCAATGACTTTTACGAAGAATAATAGAGCGGATTTTATTTTTTTAATTATTTCGTCTAAATTTTGACCGCTACATCGGGCATACTCTTGGAATACATCCACCATATCCTGAGACACTCGCTGAAGTAGTAACGTCGGAATGCCGTCGGAACGTCGGAAGTTGGTTGGTTGTCGAGTTTGTTTCATAGACTTTACTTTTGTGGTACCACAAAAACAAGTTCATATGGGGGTAGGGGATCCACAAAAACAAGTCCATAGACGAGAAGGGAAATTCAATGACCTGGGTGGTCAGGAGATATGGCTGAAACTGTTAATTAAGTTGTTAGGGAAAAAATCGACCAATGGAGAGTCATCTCGCTGTGATGAATAGTAGCGGATGAAGCTCTGTGGTCTCCGTCAACCCCTACGGGGGATAGGCGTGAATATATAAAAAAAATCACGAAGAAGCTCCATGGTCTTTCTAGCAATGTGAGGGGTGGCTCAATCTTATTAAAACCATAAGTGTGAAGTAAAGTGAAGGCAATAAAAAGGATGTTCTGTTAATATTGGCAGAAAACAATGATTATTCGTTTTAATTTTAAACTAATCTGTTTATTCATTGAAGTCTAGTGTGTACGGTCCATTATATAGAAACAGGAGAGCACTATGGCGACGACACCTGCCGAGTGGCGCGGCGGAGAGCGTTTCCCGCCGGCCCCGACTTCCGGCGCGCCATCTTGTCCGCCATTACACTTAATTACTGGATGTAAAGAGGATGCTTTAGTTACTAGTGCTTTCCTCCAGGGGAGGCTTAGAGCAGTTTGTTCTCTTATCCGCTGTACACTTTGAAAATTAATATAGTATATATAATTGTATTTAATCTGGCAATTTATTTACTTTTTCGTAGTAATATCATTTCTTTTCCCGCCAATTAACTTCAGTGACGTTGTTTTTTTTTGTCTTTCATTTTCGTACTCGTATGTTATTATCAGTTATATTGTTTACTTGTGGTGGCAAATTATACATCTTTCGATTAAAATGTTTAAGTGGAATGATATGAAATAAATGCGTGTATTGTAAATTTTTAAGTTTACTGCAAAAGACCATAGAAGGTTTTGACAACAGGGTGTGCTTGTTCCGACTCTCATACACGGTAGTGAAAGTTGGGTTTGGCAGAAGAGTCATGAAAGCAGTGTGAGTGCGGTGGAAATGAGAGCATTAAGAAGTATGTGTGGTGTAACTTCGAATGATGAAATAAGAAATAAAGATATAAGAGAGCGATGTGGAGTAAACGAAGGTGTTAAGACATAAGTTGAGAAAGAGATGCTTAGATTATTAACGGAGTCAGGCGTTACTTTGCGGAAATCCATCACTATATGAACAGTCAAAAGTTTTACTTAGCTAAGATCCGCGACAAGCAAAACAATAACAGAAAATTAATAATGTGTGTTTTTCCGTTGGGTTAAGTGGATTTATTTCGAACTTAAACCAAAAACTTACCGAAAATCGGCCATCAATTCTCCACTCACCAACCACTATACACAACACCAAACACACATTATCACTTATCCATCTTGTAAACGACACATAGGGATGCTTATATTTGGACATATAAAGAGGACGGATGAAAGACGACTGGCAAAAGAAATTTACGTTGTGAATATGGATGAGAAGGTCGGTAAGGGAAGACCACGGAAAACATACCTTGACCAAATTGGTGAAGTTTTTAAGAAAGGCCAGGTCAAGAGTACCCTTAACCGGCGGGCTTGCATGAGGAGAACAATGAGTGTGGAAGAAGCGGAGAAAGTATGCCGAGATCGTAGCAGATGGAGATCTGTGGTATCTGCCTACTCCTACGGGAGACAGGCGTGACGATATGTATGTATGTAGCAGTTATCAGAAATTATATCCTTAAACAAAATATCACTAGTCTTGTAACGCGTTCTTTCTTAAAATCATAAACAGATTTCTATACCTCAAGTCGGCTCACACATGGCAGGCTCTTTGTGTGCCGCCATATTTTTGAAATGAAAAAAAAAGGATTGAGAATCACTGGTGTATGGAGTTAATAGCCTCGATCGAACCCCGATTCGGGATAAATACATGTATGGCCTACAGATATTTATTCCTAGTCTAGTTAACCCGCCTATCTGCATCGAAAAAGCGTGGTGGATGTCCCTGCATCCATCTATATTACGCAAAATATATATATATATAGATAGATAGATATATTCTTTATTGTACACCAAAAACAAAGTTATACAATTATTGATTGTAACATTATATACAAATGGCGGTCTTATTGCTAATAGCGATCTCTTCCAGACAACCGTACGATCGACACAATGATAAAAAGATAATTTGATGTACTTTGATGAAACATTATCATGATAATCAAGAAGAAAGAAATAAAATTAATAAACAAACATAATAACCATAAGCAAATATATAAGTACACATAGCAAATATATAAGCACATATATACACACATAAATATAGGTTAATCGTAAATAATAAACGAATACCTAAAAAGATAGAAAGGTATTTATAAAGATACATAGTGATTATTGACAAGATTTTTGAAAATTTGGAGAGACTTCACTTGTATGAGACTCTAGTGGCAACAAATTCTATAACCGAACATGTGTTGTGAAAATTTGGTCAAAGAATATAACACTTAAAATAAAGATTATTAAAAGCAAAATGAATTAAGAACTAGAAATAAATACCGTGTTCACAATTAAATTAATATACTTATATGGACAGTCAAAAGTTTTACTTAGCTAAGATCCGCGACAAGCAAAACAATAACAGAAAATTAATAATGTGTGTTTTTCCGTTGGGTTTAGTGGATTTATTTGGAACTTAAACCAAAAACTTACCGAAAATCGGCCATCAACTCTCCACCCACCAACCACTATACACAACGCCAAACACACACCATCACTTTTCCATCTTGTACACGACACGTGTTTCGCCCCAACACGAGGCATCTTCAGGTATAGTAGACTCTACGGAAGACAACCGAAAAGAGTCAGTTTTTGGTTTAAGTTCCAAATAAATCCACTAAACCCAACGGAAAAACACACATTATTAATTTTCTGTTATTGTTTTGCTTATCGCGGATCTTAGCTAAGTAAAACTTTTGACTGTCCATATAGTGATGGATTTCCACAAAGTGACGCCTGACTCCATTAATAATATACTTATATCGAAAGCTGCCCGTTCATGTGTATACGCATCTACAACAATATATCTCATGAATTAAAACAATTAAACACAAGATTATTTAAAAAAAGGACTATATGAATGGCTAATAGATTGCAATATTTATAATACTAAGGATTTTTTTGCTTTAAAATATCGATCGAATGTAATACATAAATCAATTATGATTTTAATGACATTGTAATAGTTTATTAATAATTTAATGCCTTGTAACTATAAGCGACTTGTATATTTAGATCTCTATGTATGTAATACTCAATGAAATTTGTACGCAATAAGTGGCAATGTGATATAGCTTCTACACGTCTTTTTTCATCTTGTTATACTTCACATTATGCAAATAAAGAATTAATATAATTATTAATAAAGGGAATGCAATATGCATTCTACATAATGCAATAGGGCCATGTCTAGGTCATAATTTTTGCGCACGTGATAAGGAGGCAAACGAGCTAGTAGTTTTTCGTCTGTTAGAAAAGAATCTACGTCGATAGTAGCCTTCTGCTAACACTCCAGCCATTGAAATAAAAGTGGAGATGTTTTTTGAAGGTTCTAATGTTGTATCGTTTCCGAAATACCGCTGAAGGTAGCTGATTCTAGGGCTTACAATACCGGGATTCCGGGATCCCGAATACTGGAATCCCGGACGATTTTTGTCCGTTATTAAAAACCGGTATTTATGTATAAATACTGGTATTTTGATATTACATTAGTTGATAAAAATTAAATTTATGCACAATATAAATCTAATTAAAATAATATTAATTAATTACAAGAAATTTTTTTTGAAGATAAACAAACAATTTCATTGTATTAAAATCTATATCTGGCACATTTATTATATGTAAAATGTAACATAAAATTTAATATGTACTTTTTTTTATTTGCACGTTTCTTTGTATCTATCTACTCCTACTCTTTATGTAATAAAATAAATAATATCTACTCATTTCAGAACAATATTTATTGGATTTCATATATTATTTGTCAACAAGTCAATATAACAACTGAGATAAGTAAAAATATAACTAGTAAATTTTTTATCAATAATACCGGTTTTAATACCGGCATCCCGATATTTCTAATTTTAAATATCAAATACCGGTATTCAGATTTTAGTACGGTATTGTTAGCCCTAGCTGATTCCACAGTGGTGCGTGGAAGTTGCCAGAAAAACGCACCATACTAGATCGTCATTCATCCACTAAAAAAAAAATATTCTCCTGCCATGACGTGCATGACAAAAACTTGATTAAAAAAGTCATGTAATAATTTTCTTTGTATTTTAAAGTTTATTCCTAATATAAGACTATTCGAAAGTAATCCGTTAATAATATCGCATATGGAATATCTTGCAAGGAGACCTTTAGGAAACACTTTCTCGGTGTTGCCAGTTATACCCGGGTGGGGAGGCACGAGGCGTGACGAGAGCATCGATCGGTCACGCCCCCCTGCCCGGATGGATCGATACGCCCGGGTGTAACCGGCTGTTTGTTTTGGTCTCGGATATTGGCTCCCGTTCCATTGGCACGACTCCGAAGACATGTTCGATGCAATGTAAATTTATAAACACAATGTGGGTAGGTATAACTCTATTTTTGTCTAAAAACCCTAAACTTCCTATCCTATCGTATCCTACTAATATTATAAATGCGAAAGTTTGTAAGTATGGATATATGTAATGTACTCATTCATGAAAAAACTACTTGACGGATTTGGATGAAACTTTACAGTAATATAGGTTATACATTGGAATAACATATAGGGTACAATTTGTAATGATTTTATGTAATTTTGGTCGTAATATAGCGATACATGTCAATTAGGTCAGAAAAAATATGGCCTCTGAGAGCTATCTTGGCGTACGCTGCCTAAACCATTGGATGTGGACAGTCGAAACTTTTACTTAGCTAAGATCCGCGACAGGCAAACAACAACAGAAAAATAATAATGTGTGTTTTCCTGATGGATGAAGTGGATTTACCTGGAACTTAAAATAAAACGTACCAAAAAACCAACCAACACCTATACACAACACCCAATACCACTTTTCCACTTTGTAAACGACACGTGTTTCGCCTCAACACGAGACAACCGCTAAGTGACTTAAGTGACTTAAAGGATGTGACTTAAAAGACTAAGGTTTTCCTTTAGATGGCATCAAAAGTGAGAAGTGAGAAATAGTCTTGTTTCTTAATTACAAATTCTCATAATAAGGCCGACGACATATCGAAAGTGATAAGCGGAAACCGGATCAATGAGTCAAAAAAAAAACACAATTAACGAACCGTCCCACGCGGCCGTGAACCGGGTATCGAGCAGGCGCCCGGGTGAAACCGGGCGTGCCGGGCACCCGAGCAAAACCGCCAGCGATCGAAGCATCACGGCATGTTGACAAAATGTACTACAAATTCGAATAAAAATATATGCTTATAAGTTAAGCATCTATTTGTTTGGATGTTTGAATTGAAATATGTAAGGAATATATAATCAAATTATTTCGATAATGATTAATTAATTGATAGAAACATATATATATATATAAAAAGTTTTTCCCCCACCATTTGGATGAGTCGGGATCCAGTATGGTGCGTTTCTCCTAGAACTTATTTCCACGCACCACTACTTTGTGAAACCATCTCACTTACCTATAAAGGCTGGCAACGCTTTTCCAATTTGCTATGGCAATGCGGATGTCAGGTGCGGATGGCGGGTGACACGCTTGCTCGTTTGCCATTCTGTCCCGTAAAAAATATTCATACAACACAACTTATCCACTACGAACATGGCATGCGCTTCGTCTCATAACAAAAACAGCAATCGTCTGGTGATACGACATAAAAACTCATTACCTATTATATAAGCACATTTCTTTTTTTTTATGGGATAGGAAGGCAAACGGGGAGGCGTGTTACTTGATGGAGAGTAGACAGTAGGGAAGCGTTGTCAGCCTTTAAGGAAAGTGTCATTATATGAGGGGAAGGAGCTCAACCGCTCACCACACGAAGCGCAGTAGCTAAGCTACCACTTAGACACCGGATTTCTGCGGGAGTGTGGTACTTCCCCGGGCGAGCCGGCCCATTCATGCTACAGACAAATAATATGCCGTTCTTGACAAAGTATGCATCTGCGGCGTGGCTATACCGACAACGCTTTTACACTAGCTATGGCACTGCGGATGTCTATGGGCGGATTTGATTGCGGATTCCATGACATGGCACTCCTACTCGTTTGCCTTCCTATACAACAAAAGTATTTATATATGTTCATACATATATTATATCTTTTTTATAAAGATCCACCGGGTTTGTGTGTTTTTGCAAAACCAGTTTTTAAACCAACTTAAGCATAAATTACATATAATTTACATAAATAATCAATTTATATTATTAACTTTAAACTGACAACTCTGAAGATGATTGAAGACTCTGATAACTTTAATATAATTTTAAAAGAGCCCAAAAAAATGGACGACCAATGGCTCAGTGGAAGAGCTCTCTCTTATATCAATGGTCACGGGTTTGATGGCCTACGGATATTTATTTCGAGTCTAGTTACCTCACTGTTCCGCGTTGAACAAGTATGGTGGGTTAAAGGTTCCTCCAGAAATGTGGAAGGCTCAGCAGTGGTACATATATATGGTACACCTTACGGTGCAGCGCAGCTCTTCAAAGGGGTGTTAGTTTCCAAGCTTCTAAATATAAAGACGAAACGAATAATCGTATTCGGCCTATTATAACGTATGGCTGTAAAGCTTGGACACTAACGCTTAAGGAAGAAACCTTTAGTCGCAGAACGAAAAGTCCTCCGAAAGATCCTGGGCCCAATCAAAAGTGATAATGGCAATTGGCGAAATCGAAAAAATGACGAAATCGAGCGTCTGGTGGCCAGACCCAATGCAATAGGAGAGACTGAGGCTCATAGACTTCATTGGCTGGGCCACGTTGAGAGGATGGGGAAAGATCGCGGTGTCAAGAGAGCATATGTGGGTCGTCCAACTGGGCGACGTCCTGTGGGGTACCGCTGGAGAGACATGATGAGGGGTGATTGCGTAACCTTCAAATCGGGAACTGACAGGAAGTGGCGCAAGACAGGGCGCGGTGGCGTAAGATCTGTTCGGAGGCCAAGATCCATTTGGGTCACTGCGCCAACAAAGTTTGCTTTATACCGGTTCTATTTGCAATTCTTTCACGGTATCAGTAATTTATTATTTTATTTATGGCACAGGAAGACAAACGAGGAGGCGTGTCACCCGATGGAAAGCAACCAACGCCGCCCACAGACATCCGCAATGCCATAGGCAGTGCGGAAGCGTTGCCAACCTTAAAGGAAAGTGAAATTATGGGAGTGGGAGTGGGAATCGGAGCGGGAGTGGGAAGGGGATGGTGTTGGGCCACCGGAACTCAGACCGCTCACCGTACGAAGCGCGGTAGACAAGCTACCACTCAGACGCGGGTTTTCTACGCCAATGTGGTACTTCCCCGGGGGAGCCGGCCCATTCATACTACAGACAAATAATATGCAATTCTTGACAAAGTATTCGTCTGCAGCGTGGCTCTACCACTTAGATTTAATTTTGGAATGTGCTTCCCCCTAACAAAGTCGGTTTTAAAGGTAAAATTAAAGATTCCGTTCCATTGGCACGACTCTGAAGACTTAAGGGTAATTTAGTTTAGTCGCCCACGAGTTTTGGCGTATATTTCTTGCGCAGTTTCTTCTTTCTCAGAGTGGTAGTTTTATTGGCTTCGAAAATATTTCTTACCTATTACGTTTTATCATATTCTTCTTTTCTTCCAGGTCATGGAGGCGTGAACCAATTAGGGGGGGTTTTCGTGAACGGTAGACCGTTGCCAGACGTCGTGAGGCAGAGGATAGTGGAATTGGCTCACAGCGGGGTCAGACCTTGTGATATCAGCAGACAACTCAGGGTGTCACATGGGTGCGTCTCCAAAATACTATCTAGGTAAGTTTATTTACATATTTATCTCTTAATAACAATATTATGCTTCCGTGTGTGGCTTCGCCAGTTGAAAACAACCCCCATCTTTGAAACCACGCTACGAGCATCCCATAGAATTGGTTGCGGGTGTATCTGTAGAACTAAAGTCACCGACATAGCCTTTCGAATTAGCAAACTAAAGTGGCAATGGGCTGGTCACGTTTGTCGGAGATCCGACAATCGTTGGAGCAAAAGAGTGCTGGAGTGGAGACTGCGTCTCGATAAACGTAGTGTGGGCGGGGGCTAGATGAAGCAACGATCTGCGCAAGGCGGCTGGCAGAAACTGAATGCGTGTAGCCGAAGATCGGGCTAGGTGGCGCTCCATGGGGGAGGCCTAAGTCCAGCAGTGGACTGCCGCAGGCTGTTGATGATGATGTATCTGGTCTTGTTCGATCTAGTTTTTTTTTTCAATAAGACTATAAAATTAAGCTAAAACTAGTTCGATTTTGAATCTAGAAACACTAATTTAGATGTATTATTAATAACAAGTGAATTGAGGACGTAATATCGTTAGAAAGTAGCTTTGGAAAAATTCGACCGCAAAATGGTAAGCAAATCAAAATGCCAAGATGGCGGTCGGATGACCTTACTCGGGACGGACGACGTGATACCATCACAGACGAGAGGTTATTAATATAACAAAAAAACTCCATAAAAATGATACTATTGCTTGCGTTATTAATTCTTCGTGGTGGGATAAAACAGGCACACGAAGAATTTAGGCGTCAAAGGAAAGAAACGTTCTCTCTATTCTAGCCGTGTAGAATACGGCTGATTTTAAAACTTCAAAATAAATTTTAAATCTTTAAAAGTATTGATAGTGCAACGACAAACTAAATAAATTAAATTTCATCCCCACCAACTGGATGAGTGGCGATCTACTACGGTGCGTTTCTCTCGTAACTCCTTTCCACGCACCACCAGTTTGTGGAACCAGCTACCCTCGGCGGTCTTTCCGAACCGATACGTCATTGGAACCTTCAAAAAACAAGCCTATACATACCTAAAAGGCCGGCAACGCTTCCGCGACTCCTGCGGTGTCGCGGTTGTCTATGGGCGGCGTTGTTTGCTTTCCATCAGGCGACACGCTTGCTCGTGTGCCTTCTATCCTATAAAAAAAAACATGACGCGTCTTACGCGAGCGGTGATCCGATCCTATGTGACCGGGAAATAACCAATTATATACTTCCCTTACAAAAAATATCGTTATAGTAAACCACAGTTATGATTCACGACTGCCATGATTTATCATAGTGAGGCAAAACGCCAACTCTTGTCTAGTGTTAGGGTTGGCACTAACTAAACTTTATTAAATTTAGTTACATTAAGAATATATTCACCACTAATGAAACACATTTTATATATCTATATATAACATGTGTGTGTGTGTGTGTAGTGTAGGAACGTGTGCATGTGTGAGAGACAATTTTTTTATATTCATAAAACATTATAATTTTAGAATAACTTCTCATATGATTATTTTAATGACACAAAAACTAAAAAATGCGTCAGATCTAATTTTTTTTATGGGATAGGAAGTCAAACAAGCAGGTGTGTCACCTGATAGAAAGCAAATGTTTCTTGCTCAGCATATGCGTTCGTTCTACTAATCGTAAATCAGGCTACGTTTATAAAACAAAGTTGTTAACGACCTGAATAATTATAATACTGTTTTAAAAATTAATGATCACGGGTTCATATAGGTTCTCAATGTTCCTTATATCCTTGGACAAGTGCGATGCGTCAAACAAGTGGGACATATATGGGGCTTACGAAATATATAATTGTGACAGCCCTGCGCGCCACACGAGAACAATGGTATATGACATAAGTTGTAATACGACGGTTGAGGGATCGCGAAGTGTGCGCACGCGCCGCTCTGATCACACACCGGAACACACACACACACAGACAGAATTGTGCACTTATAAATGTCTATGTGTGTTGTTACTACGGTAAACATAGTTCTTTTTTGTATAATAGGAAACTAAACGAGCAAGCGTGTCAATTGATGGCAAGCAATCAACGCCGCCTATAATAGACATCCGCAACACCGCGGATATCAAAAGCGTTGCCGGCCTTTGAGATGTGAGAAGGATTGTTTCTTTAAGGTACAAATTAACGTATCAGTTTGGAAATAACGCTAAAGGCTTGTTGAATAGAGTGTTAAAAATAATTTATAGGAGAAAATATAAGGAGAAGATTATAAGGAGAATCTCCTTTGATTTTAATTAGATGACAAATATCTAAACGTTTTAAAAAGAAAGATTCCCGTGTATCAATTAAAAGAAAAATCAAAAGAACATAATTCTTTGTAGCGGCAGAGCCACGCTGCATACGAATACTTCGTCAAGAATGGCATATTATTTGTCTGTAGCTTGAATGGTCCGGCTCGCCCGGGGAAGTATCACACTTCCGCAGAAAACCGACGTCTGCGGTAGCTCAGCTACCGCGCTTCGTCCGGTGAGCCGTTGTGTTCCAAGGACCCATAATGACAGTTTCCTTAAAGGCCGGCAACGCTTCTGCACTGCCTATGGCACTGCGAATGTTTACGGGCGGTGTTGATTGCTTTCCATCAGGTGACACGCTTGCTCGTTTGCCTTCCTATTCCATAAAAAAATATTTATTTTGTCTTTTCCCGACAACTTACAACAGTGACGTTGTATTAATATTTCATTTTAGTAATCTTAGATTATTATCAGTTATATTTATTTAATTGTGATAGTATATTATACAATATAGTTCGATTAAGGCGTATAAGGGAAGTGATAAGAAATAAATGCATAAATCGTGACTTTTTAAGTTGACTGAAAAACTCCATAGAATGTTTTGGTAGAAACGCCGCCATTTTATAAGACGTAACGTGACAAGCAAACTATTATAATACATATCAAGTTATTTGATATTATAATATTTTACTTGACATTGGCATATAAGTTATCACTAATTGTCAGCAAAGAATACATAGAATTGAAACGTAATGTGTCCAAAGTTGTTGATAATAAAACAAAACAGCAATTGGACGAAACTAAAACAGATGTAAGCAATATAATATGAACACATACATACAAATATGTGAATGAAGGTGCGAGGTACGTTCAGACAGATGCCATTGTCTGTTTTAAATTGAAACCGGTCAGAATAGTGATGGGGAAGGATGCAAATAGGAACTCTTTTATGTAATGACATTTTTGTTTCAACGTTAATACAGCTAATTTAGCTAATATATCGAAAAATAAACGTATTATACTAAACCACAAAGAAAACTTCATCAGAGCCAAAAAAAAAACTTTTAGGATTTCAGAAAAAAAATATATCTGATCACTGAAAAACAGTCAGTTTCAACGCCGTACAAATTTTTCTATTGGTTGTAGAGCTGTGAGACCATTCGACGCAGTTTTTTTTTTGATTCAAATAAGCAACAAAATTTTGTTTACATCTGTGTCATTTACAGCGTTTTCGCTTTTTTATTTATAATTGTATAATTTTGTGTGTGTGTGTGTATATGTGTACTCGTCACTGTGATATTTATATGTGGGAACAGTAAATGAAATTTTATAAACTAAATATATATACATATATATCGTCACGCCTGTTTCCCGTTGCGGTAGGCAGAGACAGATCTCCATCTGCTACGATCTCGGCACACTTTCCTTGCTCCCTCCACACTCATTTCTCTCCTCATGCAAGCCCGCCGATTAAGGGTACTCTTGACCTGGCCTTTCTTAAAAACTTCAGCAATTTAGTCAAGGTATGTTTTCCGTGGTCTTCCCCTCACCGACCCTGTCGTCTTATCTCATATTCCCCATGGCAAAGAGAACTACTACATACTAAAACGCATTTGACACTTTATAGCAAAATAAATAATATTTCGTTGTGTTTTTAATTTGAACAACAGGAAATCAAACCCGTAATTATTCGTTACGATTCGCGGACACTTTTTACTACTCCTAAAAACCCTAACTTCAGAACAAAGCACTTCCTTTTGATAGTATTTATCATAAAAACATGTTTTCCTGCTATTGCTGGTTTTAATTTATATTTTGTTATATCTTTTGTAAACAAAACAAATTACCGTAATATTATATTCTTTTATATGAGACTATAAATATGTTTATTTTAAATATTAAACTGTCTTACTAAATCCAATAAGCTTGTCCAAGTCCGATTGAGTCTCACAGCTCTCACAGCACAACATACGATCAATAGAAAGCTTTAGAAATGGATAGCTGGCCGTCAACCACTGTGCGATTGAGTCACAGTTTTCTGCCACGAACTGCGGATGTATAGGACACTATACTATCCTGATCCATACTAATGGTCCCACATGATTATGGCATGGGGATATTCAAGAATCTTATCTTGAATATCCCCATGTCATAATCTCGTATGTGTACGTTAAATGTCGACAGCAACATATCTGCGACGCCTACGATACACACACAGATAACATACACAACAAAATAAAATCATTCTTTTTTTATGGGATAAGAAGGCTAACGAGCAAACTTCCGCAGCGCCATAGGCAGTGCGGAAGCGTTGCCGACCTTTAAGGAAAGCATCATTATGAGAGTGGAAATGGGAAAGGGAGAGGTAGAGAGTGGGGGTGGGTGTTGGGCCACCGGAACTCAACCGCGCACCGGACGAAGCGCGGTAGGTAAGCACTCAGACGCCGGTTATCTGCGGGAGTGTGGTACTTCCCCGGGCGTGCCGGCCCATTCATGCTACAGACAAATATTATGCCATTCTTGACAAAGTAATCGTCTGCAGCGTGGCTCTACCACTACATTGTATTTTGAACCATAGTTTTTGAGGTGCAAACGTATTTGGGCGCATCGCAAGCTTAAAAAAGCTAAAGTAACATTCATTTGACTTATCGTCGAACCTGGTATCAACCCGTGGTGAAACGTTTTCCCGGCAACCCGCGACCGGGAATATCAGTCACATCACTAGTCCCGCGGGAGCATCGAGCGGTCATCGCCTCTCTGAACAGAAACACCCGCTATTGCTTTTCAATTTATTTCTCCCGTGCGCCCATTTCATTTCTGCCATTTTGACTATAGTTCATTACAATGGCGATGTGTAGACTGTCCGATGGCAGAAATAGGCTTTCAAATATAAATAATAAAACAACTACATAGGCTATAAATAAAATGTACATGTATGTATGTGTGTATGAATATTTTTTATTTTATTTAATTGATACAAAGTATAATATAATGTTATATTATAATACATATGAGCCCAATAAACCTTATTGGTTTTTCCTGGGCCCAGACCCCTCTCAATTTAATTAAATAATTTATTAATCTATAAAAAACATAAATCATAATATGACAAACTTCTACAATCTATAATACAATCTATATTCTATACAATATTATAGAATATAGATTGTACATTTGACATTGTGACAATTTTGTACAATTGAATTGTACATTGTGACAATCTATATAATATTATCTGTTTTTAAATCTTATGAAATAAATGGCGATCTACATATGTTTCGAACGTTCGGATCGATAGGATATTATCGATTGGACCATTACTTTATTCATATATAATAAAATTCGATAAGGTATCTTATATTACATTAAATAGTATATGCTCTATCGATAGGTCGCAAATCGTTACATATTTTATTAATGTGGGTTTTTTACTATCGATCACACTCGTATATATCGGTTAAATTTGTGTATTTGTTTTCATTAATTCTATAGGTATACTGTATATTAAAATTTAGTAGCTCAATCACATTACTTTGACATTTTACAAAGATAGATATCTACTTATATGTGTTATGTATTTATGTACTTTTTTTTAACAGCCCATATATGTCCCACTACTGAGCACGGGCCTCTCCATTTCTGGAGGAACGGACGTTAAATCCACCACGCTTGTCCAATGCGGATTGGGGGGGTTACCAGACTCGGAATAAATATTTGTAATTCATACATATATTTATTCCGATGTGGGGATCGAACCTACGACCTTTGAGTCCGCGGGCGAAGGGCCTATTGGTCACTGAGCGAATTAGTCGTCAGTAATGATTCTTTTAATGAAGTCAGGAGTTACTTTGCGGAAATCCATCACTATATGGACAGGCAAAAGTTTTACTTAGCTAAGATGCGCGACAAGCAAAACAATAACAAAAAATTAATAATGTGTGTTTTTCTGTTGGATTAAGTGGATTTATTTGGAACTTAAACCAAAAACTTACAGTCGGCCATCAATTCTCCACCCACCACTATACACAACACCAAACACACATTATCACTTTTCCATCTTGTAAATGAAAAGTGAACTTTTCGGTTGTCTTCCGTAGAGTCTACTATACCTGAAGATGCCTTGTGTTGGGGCGAAACACGTGTCGAAGTGAATGTTAAAATTAATATTAGTTTCATTTATATATTTGTGTCAAATTTTACGATTTTAAAATTTTTGAAATGAAATCATAATTAATGAGGAAATTCTGAAAATTTTCGCTCACAATTAAAATATCTAGGTTATTTTCAATTTAGTATATTTTATTAATAATATACTTTCGAATTGTTAGAATTTTCAATTATTAATTACAAACATTTTATTAAAACCTCATTCTGTATCAGATGTTGGTAACATAGATCTCTGTGTTTATTGTTATATATATATACCTACACGTTTATAATTCAGCCCGTATGTCGTGGACATAGGATCGAGAATCGCGTGGCAAATTTTCATACGTAACGGAAGTGCGGCTATCGTCACGCTTTCTGCCTGTCCGACGTACAGACAGAAAAAAACGGACTAATTATTATATGCGGATGCAGGACCGATGTACTACTTTCGTTCGCGATAGGCGTGATTTCGATTTTTTTTTATTTCTGGCCGGAATTGAACCCGGAAAGTTTTAACGCATTGCATGTTTCATGGAAGCATCTAATGCAGTGGTCCCCAAAGTTTTGCACGCCGAGGACCGTTCAACGTTTGAAAATCTCACCGCAGACCGCTGAGGGACGTTGATTGTTTATTTTTATGGGATATTGGGGCAAACGAGCAAGCGTGTCGCCTGATGGAAAGCAGTCAACGCCGCCCATAGACAACCGTGACACCGCAGGAGTTACGAAAGCGTTGCCGGCTTTTCAGGTATGTGTAGGCTTGTTGAAGGTGCCAATGTCGTATCGATTCGGAAAGACCGCCGAAGGTAGCTGGTTCCACAGAGTGGTGGTGCGCAGAAAGACAAACCACCACTTTGTCAAGAATAGCATAATATTTGTCTGTAGCATGAATGGACCGGCTCACCCGGAGAAGTACCACACTCCCGCAGAAAACCGGCGTCTGAGTGGTAGCTTAGCTACCGCGCTTCGTACGGTGAGCGGCTGAGTTCCGGAGGCACAAAACCCTCTTCCCCTCCCTCTCCCTCTTCCCCTCCCTCTCCCCATCCATCTCACCCTCCCTCCCCACTCCCTCTCCTCTCCCTCTCCCTCCCCATCTCCCTCTCCCCCTCCCTCTCCCCTCCCTCTCCCCTACCTCTCCCCCTCCCTCTACCCCCTCCCACTCCCATAATAACACATTCCTTAAAGATCGGTAACGCTTAGGCACTGCCTATGGCGCTGCAAATGTCTATTGGCGGTGTTGGTTGCTTTCCATCAAATGTCACGCCTGCTCGTTTGCCTTCCTATCCCATAAAAAAATCGTAGCACATGGAGATCTGTGGTCTCTGCCTACCCCTACGGGAAACAGGCATGATTAATTTCCCGTACCTGTGTTTGTTAATCTACGCATATATCACTACTCTATCCTTAGTTGGTGTATGCAGAATGTATGCGTAAATGTAAGCCGAAGTTACACACGTAAGCCTTGTTAAGCGTATTAGTGTCAAACAAGCCCCGTCTCCCCTATGTAGCGTTATCGAGATCCCCAATATGTCAAATATCCAACACTATCCAATGTGCCACCGTATTTATCTATCCGTGTTGGTCAAATTGAGTAAGTAGGTTCGATTTTGTCGATACAAGATTCAAAACATACTCGTAAATATACAGTGGAGGCTAGATTGACCGGATTGATTTTTTTTTGTTGGGATCCGGATATACTTAACACCAAGTGATTAGCATTCTCGTTTGCCTACACACGTGGTGAACAGCGCAAAAGCCGCGCGTGGGATCCTTCATCCTATCGTTATCCGTCTACCCGTGCGCACGAAGCTGTCGCTCTACAAGGCGTGCGTTCGCTCCCGATTCGACTTTTGCCGCACCGGCCTGGTGGTCTCTGACCTCAGAAACCCAGCGGATCATGGAGACAGCTCGTTATGAACGTAATGACGTAATAGCGAGGGACCTCAGGATGGAGAGCATCCATGATTGTGGTCCGGTTGGCTCGAAACATGTTTGATCGAGCCGACAATGGAACACACTCCTACAAAAACCTTGCTCCCCTCCACGCTCGTCCATATAAGGGACGCTCACTCCCACGCAATATCTTCCTGTCGTCGTTTACATGTGAAATAAATCTAGGGCTTTAAATAAATTTATTGTAGGATTAATGTGTGCGAGAAATAATTATACAAAAAAACACTTTATAAGAATATATACATATTCATATACCTGACTTTAGCTTTTCCCCTCGAAAGTACGCTAGCTGGATGGAACCACTACATTGCTCTGTGTCAATAAAAGAGCAACAAAAGGAGAACATATTCAAAAATGCGCATTAAGCAACCCTAAAAAAGCTACCGGCCCCATCGCCAACATTACGACAATGTTGGCAGCACTCCCTAAGGGTCCCGGTACACAAGCACCCTTGTCGCGGAACCTTGTACAGTTATGTTCAAAAGTGATTCGAGTACTTGTTATATTAAAATATCGCGATAAGGGACATATATAGACACATACCGTTACGATTGCTTTTTTTATGGCATAGGAAGGCAAACGAGGAGGCGTGTCACCTGATGAAAAGCAATCAACGTTGCCCATAGACCTCCGCAGCGCCATAGGTAGTGGAGAAGCGTTGCCGACCTTTAAGGGAATTGTCATTATGGGATTGGGAGTGGGAGGGGAAGGGGTAGTAGGAGGGGGGAGGGTGTTAGGCCTCCGGAATTCGGCCGCTCACCGTACGAAGCGCGGTAGCTAAGCTACCACTCAGACGACGGTTTTCTGCGGGAGTGTGGTACTTTCCCGGGTGAACCGGCCCATTCACGCTACAGACAAATAATATACCATTCTTGACAAAGTATTCGTCTGCAGCGTGGCTCTACCACTCTCCATAGCGGAAGGCAGAAACAACAGATCTCCATTTGCTACGATCTCGGCGTACTATGCATGCGTTCCCTATGCATTTTTAGCAAAGAAATTTGATAATTTCATCGTCTTAATATTATAGGGAACGATTGTATGGAATCCGTCAGTTTTGAAGTAAGACATCTGAAATTTTGGATGTTCGAGTAACTAAATAAATATATATTTATTTTACTATTAAGTAAAAAAAATATATTTATTTAAAATGATGTCATAAAACGTTTTTTTTATGGGAGAGAAGGGCAAACGAGCAAGCGTGTCGCCTGATGGAAAACAATCAACGCCGCCCATGGAAAACCGCGACACCGTAGGAGTCGCGGAAGCGTTGCCGGCCTTTTAGGTATGTATAGGCTTGTTTTTTGAAGGTTCCAATGTCGTATCGGTTCGGAAAGACCGCCGAGGGTAGCTGATTCCACAAACTAGTGGTGCGTGGAAAGAAGTTACGAGAGAAACGCACCGTAGTTAGAAAAGTAGTAAACTTAATGTGGCAGACCAAATTCCACGCGAGCGAAGCCGGGGGCAAAAGCTGGTGTTTTATAAATAGAAAAGTGGATTGAAGACTTTATGTACGCGACTGTACAACGCGCTCACTTACTCAGGGTGCGATCACACTTATAATTGACTTATCTCGATAGCGTTTGTGAACAACTCGACAGAAGCTTACGCGCCCGCCCTAACGCCCAGCGCCAAATTACTTAAGTGCGGTCCGTCTCCATTATACGTTTTTATCTGTGTAATCTTGTTTATGCTCTTTTGGTTTGCACGCTTAGAGTGGAATGGACGGTGCTTTAAATAGTTTAAAATATGAGCTGAAATATTACACCTCAATTTATACTAGGGTGATAGCACCAGTAATCAAGAAGCACAACCTTACCTGCCAGTTGGAGATTTGAAGGTTGCGCTAGTCATCCCCCACCATAAATCTCCAGCTGTACCTGGGGCGCCCCACAGGAAGTCGTCCAGTTTGGCGACCCACATACGCTCTCTTGACTGCGCGATCCCCCCCCCCTAACCCTCTCAACGTGGCCCAGCCAAAGTAGTCGGTGAGCCTTATTCTCTCCGACTACATTGGTTTGGACCACCAGATGCTCGATTTTGGCATTTTTTCGATTTCGTTTATATGGTGAGTGTAGAGATTCGGAGGTCCTTCTTTCCTATCCCCTTTCTTTTGTTCTTCTAGGAGGGATTCCATTACTTCCTTCTTCGATTATTCACTACCTTACTTTAAAGTGGGCAACGCATCTGCGATTCTCTACTAATGTTCATGTAGTTGCTTACTTTAAGTTTTTTTTTATAGCAAAACCGACAAACGAGCGACGCCCATAGACACCTGCAACGCTGAAGGCGTGACAAATGCATTTCCAGCCTTTTGGGAACACAAACATACGCTCGTCTCTTGAATGCTCCTATGCCGTATCTACATGGAAACACCGTGGTTGTTAAGCCATTCCTTATTTGCACAGTTCGTGACAGAAAACTACTAAAAAACGGGGTAATAGTGATACAGCCACGCTGCAGACGAATAATTTGTCAAGAGTGAAATATTTGTCTGTAGCATAAATGGGCCGGCTCGCCCGTGGAAGTATTACACTCCCGCAGAAAACCGGCGTCTGAGTGGTAGCTTACCTACCGGGCTTCGTACGATGAGCGGCCGAGTTCCTGAGGCCCAACACTCTCCCCCCTCCCTCTGCCCGTCTCCCTCTCATTCCCACTCCCATAATAACACTTTCCTTAAAGGTCGGCAACGCTTCCGCACTGCCTATGGCGCTGCGGAAGTCTATGGGCGGCGTTGATTACTTTCAGGTGACACGCCTGCTCGTTTGCCTTCGTATCCCATAAAAAAAACATACTGAACGAACTAGAAAATTAATAAAAAGCATGTCTTTACCACAAAACAACACATTTTTTACCATTGGGATCATATTAACAATACGTTGTATCAAATCGCATATTATTTGCCAAGTGTTAATGAAAAACAATCTATTATTATCAAAAACACAGCACTGCAATCCCGGCGCCTCTACCCGGCGGCGTCCCCGGGGGATCCCCGTTGTCCCTAATACACTCTGTCAGTGACACGAGGGTTCTCTATATCGAACAGAATATTGTTTGTCTTGTTTGGAATACGAAATAACATATTTATGTACATACATACATACACGTATATTGTTTTTTTTTATGGGATAGGAAGGCAAACGAGCAGGCGTGTCACCTGATGGAAAGCAATCAACGTCGCACATAGACATCCGCAGCGATATAGATAGTGCGAAAGCGTTGCCGACCTTTAAGGAAAGTGACATTATAAGAGTGGGAGTGGGAGGGGGAGGGTGTTGGGCCTCTGGAACTCAGCGCGCTCAACTTACGATGCGCGGTAGCTAAGCTACCACTCAGACGCCAGTTTTCTGCGGAGGTGTAATACTTCCCCGGGCGAGCCAGCCCATTCATGCTATAGACAAATAATATGCCATTCTTGACACAGTATTCGTCTGCAGCGTGGCTCTACCACTATTTATGTTGGTAACGACACCACTTTTTTTCAGTTGTTTTACAAAATATTCGCTTTTTCTTACAATCTGGAGAAGTGGGCGATCCCATTCGATGCATTTTCTAAGTAACTAGTTACTATATGGACAGTCAAAAGTTTTACTTAGCTAAGATCCGCGACAAGCAAAACGATAACAGAAAATTAATAATGTGTGTTTTTCCGTTGGGTTCGAGGCATCTTCAGGTATAGTAGACTCTACGGAAGACAACCGAAAAGTCTACTATACCTGAAGATGCCTCGTGTTGGGGCGAAACACGTGTCGTTTACAAGATGGAAAAGTGATAATGTGTGTTTGGTGTTGTGTATAGTGGTTGGTGGGTGGAGAATTGATGGCCGATTTTCGGTAAGTTTTTGGTTTAAGTTCCAAATAAATCCACTTAACCCAACAGAAAAACACACATTATTAATTTTCTGTTATTGTTTTGCTTGTCGCGGATCTTAGCTAAGTAAAACTTTTGACTGTCCATATAGTGATGGATTTCCGCAAAGTAACGCCTGACTCCATTAGTAACTAGTTACCTTACAGTATTTTTGAATCGATGTGACATTAGAACCACCATAAAGCCTACTTTTAACTTAAAAGCAGGCGACTGCTGCAAATGTCTATGGGCTGTGTTGATTGCTTTCCATCAGGCGACACGCTAGCTCGTTATTTTTAGTACATATATATATACATATAGTCACGCCTGTCTCCCTGTAGGGTTACACAGAGACCACAGATCTCCATCCGCTAAGATCCGCTTCATCCACTATTTATGCTCACGGCCATGTGTGTAAGTGACCCCCTATACAGTCGAGTGTCGAGTGTAGGCGAGCGTAGCTTGAATCGAGACGACGTTTCAGAATACGAAACTCAATTTAGCACCATCAGCACCGCTAAAACGACCAGTGAAGATAAATCACCAAACAAACTGCACTTTACAACGAAAGGGTAGGGTGGGGTGTCCGGTACTGATCAAATTGTTATAATACAGTCTTATTTACCGTATGTACTCTCACGGCCATGTGTATGTCACTCTGTATAGAGGCGAGTGTCTAGTGGAGGCGAGCGTAGCTTGAATCGAGACGACATCTTAGTCTACGACATCACTCCCATGCCCCACGATAAAAAGTCAGACAAAACAAAAAAAACTCAATTTAGCACGATCAGCACCGCTAAAACAACCAGCAAACATAAATCACCAAACAAACTACACTTTACAACGAAAGGGTAGGGTGGGGTGTCCGGTACTAATCGAATTGTCATAATACAGTCCCATTATTTTATTGAGGAGTCAGAATTTAATTTTCGTCCGTCCTAATGCCGGGTCCCGTGGGATGGGGCGTGAGTGCTTTGTCTTGCGTCCTTTCGTTTGTGCCGCGACTGGGGTCACAGTTAACGGTTGATTTGGGAATACGCGAGCGTTATCGCTATTTGAAAAGATACACTGATTTTTGGCGCTTGGCGATTTTTTTTTAAAAAATCAATCCTAAGCTACCACTACCCCAGTATATCCAATACTGGGGAGTGCTCCGAAGATTTGTTTAGTATAATTCCTGCTGCCGAATTCCACAACCGCACTACTCGTTTTAAAGAAAAGTTTCATCACCACCATATAGATGAGTGGCGATCCACTATGGTGCACTTCTCTCGAAAACTCTTTCCACGCACCACCACTCTGTGGAACCAGTTATCTTCGGCGGTTTTTCCGAACCAAGATGATATCTTCAAAAAACAAGCCCACATATACATTAAAATCCGGCAATGCTTCCGTGACTCCTGCGGTGTCGCGGTTGTCTATGGGCGGCGTCGATTGCTTTCCATCAGGCGACACGCTTACTCGTTTGCCCTCCTATCCCAAAAAAAAAGAAAAAAAAATAGTATTAAATGTATGTTATTCAAACCTATCATCACGCTTGGATCCCGTGCTCCATCTGCTATGATCTCGGCATATCGTTTCTTACTGCAAACTCATCACCCTCCTCATGCAACCTCGCTGGTTAACGGTATACTTGATTTGGCCTAAAAACTTCGCCAATTTGGTCAAGATATGTTTCCTATGGTCTTCCCTATCGACTCTTCCATCCACATCCGCAACGTTAATTTCTTTCATTTGTTTGTATATTTAGAGTTTGTGATAAAATCCACTCTTACTTTTCAAAACGTTCCCATTTATCTCTTGATTCGAAAATTTTCGTTGGTTTTTATAGCCTATTGATTTTTACAGCCTTATCGGATACTCGGCCCGGCTAAATAAATTATATGGGAATCTGCGTTAACCGTAGATTCCAAAGGCCTAACGCCGTGTTAGCGTGTGTTTGTTTTAACCTCGTCATGTCGCTACGTAAAATGTATAGGGTATGTATGGATCTATTACACTATGATTCCTAATCCCCTAAACCCTAAGGTTTAATTGACAGTACCTCACGTAAGTCAGTAATATAAATATTGCTGATTAATGGAGTCAGGCGTTACTTTGCGGAAATCCATTACTATGTGTACAGTCAGAACTTTTACTTAGCTAAGATCCGCGACAAGCAACCAAAAATAGAAAAATAATAATGTGTGTCTTCTACTGGAAGAAGTGGATTTACGGGGAACTTAAACTAAATATTATATTACCGAAAGGATGGCAGGAGTGTGATACTTCCCCGGGCGAGCCAGCCCATTCGTGTTACAGACAAATAATATGCCATCCTTGATAAAGTATTCGTCTGCAGTGTGACTCTACCAGTACAAATTTTATTATGACACAAATTTCCTTACTCTCAACTCGAATAAATGGAGTTGATATTTTTTTGTTTATTTATTCTTAAAGGCCCTTGTATGTTCTAAAAAGAAATCAAGATCACAAAATCATGACGTCCTATTCTGCCCACTTTGGATTCCAGCCAATCCGTCTTGAACAAGCGTGGTAGGTTCGGACCCAGCAATACAATATATACGGGCTATGAAAAAAATCAATTAGTATATCATTTGAAACCGATGTGCATTGTTACAGGTATTATGAAACGGGTAGCTTCAAAGCGGGAGTGATTGGTGGGTCGAAGCCTAAGGTAGCGACCCCTCCCGTTGTGGACGCCATCGCGGCCTATAAGCGGGAGAACCCCACCATGTTCGCCTGGGAGATCCGGGACCGGCTTCTGAGTGAGGGTATCTGCAGTCAGGACAACGTGCCTTCCGTCTCTAGTATTAACAGGTATGTTGCTTTATCTATTCTCAGTATTTTGTAACAGAAAACATTGGAATGATGTAGATAATAATCCGGCTCGAAGGACCATATTATGTCATTGCTATAGGTATGCTACCACCAGTTTAGTTATATCAGAAATACGCTACAATATAGTAGTTGTAGGCAGAGACCACAGATCTCCATCTACTACAATCTCGGCATACTTTCCTTGCTTCCTCCACGCTCATTATTCTCCTCATGCAAGCTCGCCGGTTAAGGATACGCTTGACTATTCTATCAAGTGATTTATTTGAACTGCTAATGTAAAATACCTCAAGTAATGAATACATTTTACGGGAAGAGTGGGAAAGTTCTCATAATGACAATTTCATTAAAGGCCGCCAACGCTTCTGCACTGCCAATGGCACTGCGAATGTTTATGGGTGGCATTGATTGCTTTCCATCAGGTGACGCGCCAGCTCGTTTGCCTTCCCATCCTTTAAAAAAGCAAAAATTTGTGAGCTGTGTGTATTTTAAAGAAATGGTAAACAATGTAAATATATTTTATAAATTTCTAATGTTTTTTGTGACACCTATGTGGTGGATTTGTTAGTCCTGAAGCCCTTACAACATATTTAAAAGGACTCACTGAAATTCCTCTAGTTATGAACTGAATACAACGGAGACGATGATAACTTGAGGATAAAGTCTGCTTCCAGTAGAAGTTTAAAAGCTGGTCATGACGATTAGATCTCGTCTTGAACCGTTATCAAAGGGCCTCCCCCTCCGATGGGTCTACCAGTAAAACAGCCTGGTACACCAGGATATTTATAACTTAAAAACAAGCCTATACGTACCTAAAAGGCCGGCAACTCTTCCGTGACTCCTGCGGTCCAATTTGAGGGAGTAGATCAAAGGTTGAAGGTTCTCATAGTCTGTCGTGATCTGATCATCCACATCGTGGAGAAAACGTCACTTTACGAAATGTACTTCATTATAATTCATCGTAATTCGATAAAAGGCACTCTGAAGGTTATTTTCCACGTTAACAATTAAGTAACTCTAAAGTAAAAGAAACATATAAAAATAAAACGAGAATAGAAATAAGAAATTCCAAATGTTTCTGTGTAGAAACTTATCCATTTCGGCCCTTTTAAGGGAAGTTAGCTGAAACATTCACCACAAGTCATTGTGAATCGAACCCTTTTGTGTTTCATTAAAGTGCAGTTTTGTTCGATCCGTCGAATTAAATGTTAAAGAGTTGGTTGTGGCCATTAAAAAAGCGAGAATGCTATTATTTAAACAAAAAAAAATATTTTTTATTTTGACTGTATTATTAAGTTGCCAGTTGTAATATATCATTGCACTATCTAGTAAGGGACTTTCTACACTACAAATATTCAAATATAATCTCTACTTTTTATTTCTTTTTATTATATTTTATATATAAATATTTAGTTTATTAACTTAATTGCGTTAAGCTAATAATTTTGCCAAATAAAACTTTTTTAAATAACTATTTTTTTTAAATATAACGAAAAAACAAATAGTTAGATACATATATTATTTATTGTACACCAAAAACAAAGTTATATTATACAATTATTGATTGTAATATTTATATACAAATGGCGGTCTTATCGCTAATAGCGATTTCTTTTACATAACCGTAGGATGAACACAATGTTAAAAAGATAATTCGATGTAGGTTAGGATACAAGATTATTTTTTATTTTTATCACTTGTTTTACCTTTAATTATAAGATATTTTCATACTAGTAATTGAGATTAATGGGGAAAGACGGCAAATGAATATGTTATGTATATCGCTTCATGGAAATCAATCAACGCCGCCAATATATTTCCCACAGACAACACCATAGGCATTGCAGAAGTGTTGCCTGCCTTTGAGATATGAGTAGGCTTGTTATGTGTCACATATATAACATAATACATGATAATAAATAAAAAAAATTAGTAGTTGTAGAGCCACGCTGCAGATAAATACTTTGTCAATGACACTTTGCTTAAAGGCTGGCATGGCTTCTGCGCTGCCTATGGCATTGCGGATGTTGATGGGCGGCGTCGATTGCTTTCCATCAGGTGACACGCCTGCTCGTTTGCCTACCTATCCCATAAAAAAAAACTCTTTCGGAAAAATTAATATTAGTTTAATTTATGTTTATTCTCGTAAATATAGAATCTTGATCCTTATTATTTAGGAAGAAGTAGAAGTCCCTTGAAGTTTAACTTATCGAAGAAAGTCTGATGAAATATTTTTACTTATTAATGGAGTCAGGCGTTACTTTGCGGAAATCCATCACTATATGGACAGTCAAAAGTTTTACTTGGCTAAGATCCGCGACAAGCAAAACAATAACAGAAAATTAATAATGTGTGTAAGACAACCGAAAAGTTTTCGGTTGTTTTCCGTAGAGTCTACTATACCTGAGGATGCCTCGTGTTGGGGCGAAACACGTGTCGTGTACAAGATGGAAAAGTGATAGTGTGTGTTTGGCGTTGTGTATAGTTGTTGGTGGGTGGAGAGTTGATGGCCGATTTTCGGTAAGTTTTTGGTTTAAGTTCCAAATAAATCCACTAAACCCAACGGAAACACACACATTATTAATTTTCTGTTATTGTTTTGCTTGTCGCGGATCTTAGCTAAGTAAAACTTTTCACTGTCCATATATTTTTACTTGTTTCTAGTTGAACGTTAGCAGGAATAATTATTTTATTTTTTTACATATTACCTCTAGTTTCCAGTATATTAGCGTCCGGTAGTAAACTTAGGTTTTCAACCTCAACTACTATTGTCAAAGGAATATTCTATCTATAGCCTAAAATAAATATTGTTCATTAATGGGACTTTGCGGAAATCCGTAACTATGTGGACAGTCGGAATTTTTATTTAGCTAAGTTCCGCGACAAGCAAACAAAATAATGTGTGTTTCTTACTGGAAGAAGTGGATTTACGGGTAACTTAAACTAAATCTTACCGAAGAAAAAGTTACTTAACGTTGGATTCCGTAGTATATACTAGTACTTAAGGCTGAACGCTCAATTCGACCAACGGACAACGCTTTTTTTTAAATAATACTGGCATATCATCAGCTAGTTTAATGGCCCAAAGGCAAGGGGTTGCGTGACGGCGCGGAGAGTGGATCCCGGAAACCGGGATGCGAATGGGGGAACAAAGATGGCGGTGCCGGAAGTCGGGACACGTGCTCCGCGCGCACCGGACTTCCCGCGCCTTGCGTCCATTGAATTATTGCCATACTCCGTAAAATATAATAACAATCGCTCTCACAATAGTATCTCAGTCAGTTTTGTCGGTCTTCTGGTACACGCTGTTACGGAATCGTCTTTGTGGTTTGTCCAGTACAACGTTTCGCTTTTAGGCGTCTAATGATATTGGATATGATTGATAGAGTTTGTGGCAACACCGATACGTTTCGATTATTTGGAATATATTGTATTTGATAACTCGTAAGATTGAATCGATTTCGATGTGAATAATGATAAAGGTAAAAAGAGGTAAAGGGAAGAAGAAAAGAATATAAAAGAAGAAGAAACTAATTTTAAGCCTCCGGAATGCCCGCATTAAGGTTAATTGTATGAAACGCGGTATGGTTCTTCTCCGGTCGATCTATTCATTACTATGGTTACGGATAGTTAGTATTACCATGGTTTTACCACTATTATTAATTTAGAAAAGTGAATAAATACTTTAGAATACATACATACATACATACATATCGTCACGCCTTTTTTCCGTAGGAGTATGCAAAGACCACAGATCTCCATCTGCCACGATCTCGGCATACTTTTCTCGCTTCCTTCACACTCATTACTCTCCTCATGCAAGCCCGCCGGTTAAGGGTACTCTTGACCTGGCCTTTCTTAAAAACTTCAGCAATTTAGTGAAGGTATGTTTTCCGTGGTCTTCCCCTACCGACCCTTTCATCCACATTCGTAACGTAAATTTCTTTTGCCAGTCCATCCTCTCTATGTGTCCAAACCATTATATATATATATATATATATATATATATATATATATATATATATATATATATATATATATATATATATATATATATATATATATATATATATATATATATATATATATATATATATATATATATATATATATATATATATATATATATATATATATATATATATATATATATATATATATATATATATATATATATATATATATATATATATATATATATATATATATATATATATATATATATATATATATCATTTCTTATTCCATAATTCAAAGTTAACCCACACATACTTCTTAATGCTCTCATTTCCACCGCATTCAGTCTGCTTTCATGACTCTTCTGCCAAACTCAACTTTTACTACCATACATCAGAGTCGGAACAAGCACCCCCCCGATGAACCGCCAGTCGGGCCGTTTTAAACACATTTTGAGTTTTCATAAAGTAGCTACTACTAGAGTTTGAAATAAACTTCTAAAGTATTCTTTAGAAGTTTATTTCAAACTCTAGTAGTAGCGTCGAAACTATTTGATAAAAAAATGTCCACCAAATAATTTTTTTCACTACGAAAACATATTACCGTGAAACGAAGCACTTGAACTCGAGTGTTGTCAGTATTAAACAGAAATCCACGCGTCTAATTACGCGTAGTGTTGCCAGATAAGATAAACTTATCCGATTGTGGGTAACATTGTTATTAGTTTGTCGACGCATGTCAACTTTATTCCGCCTACAAAACTACCGTTTATTAATTTAGGTGATGGTATCAGTGATAAGTTGGTGATAGATTATCGTAGTGTTTACAATTTTTGTGTCGCGTTATCTATTATAATATAAAGATCGTAAAATTAATTTGAGATTAATGTATACAAAAGATATACACAACATAATTTCAAAGCCTTATAGAAGAATATAATCACCGACATAGTCTTTCGAATTAACAAACGAAAGTGGCAATGGGCTGGTCACGCTTACGCTGGAGCAGACGATTGCTGGAGTGGAGACCGCGTCTCGGTAAACGTAGTGTGGGACGCCCACCCCCTCGGCTAGATGGTGCGATGATTTGCGTGGAGCGGCTGACGGAAACTTGATGCTTCAAGCCAAAGATCGGGCCAGGTGGTGATTCTTGGGGGAGGCCTATGTCCAGCAGTGGCCTGCCGCAGGCTGTTGATGATAATGATAGAAGAATAATATTTCTATAATTATACATTAGAATACTTCGTTGTTACATCTGGCCCGTTCTTCTATACGGATGTGAGACATGAACGCTTAAAGAAGACCTCAGAAAACGTATAAAAGCGTTCGAAATGTGGGCATATAGACGGATTAACTTTGTGTATGCCGTTTTTTTGTATAAAATAATGTAATGTATACAAAAAAACTGATTCAACGATACACAATACAAAGACAATAAGCAAATTCCTACGCAAAATTGGCTACAACACTCATCGCGCGCACCCCGGTCCATTTCAAATTGCCCGGGGGCCACGGGACTCCATTATCGAACAATAAACCAGGATTATTGGTCTCAATAAACAGTTGCACTCAACTGGGGGGGACTTTTTAAATCTCATTAGTGCTGAGTTAGTTTAAAATACCCATGGATTATTGGGGAGAATTGAATCTGACAGATATAAAGGTATACATATCGATGTTTTTATGGGATAGGAATATAAACTATTAATGACAGATGATAGAACCAAAAGAACGCCTGACAAATGCTGAGCAAGAACCATTTTATGACACTTGTTAGATTAAAATTATTTTCGTTTTTGTTTTGTTTATTTGTATAATTTGTTAAGAGCGTATGTGGGTCGCCCAATTGGACGACGTCCTGTGGGGCGCCCCAGATACCGCTGGATGCATGATTGAAGATGACTTGCGCAACCTTCAAGTCTGTAACTGGCGGGAGGTGGCGCAGGACAGGGCAAAGTGGCGTAAGATCTGTTCGGAGGCCGGGAAAGTTAGATGCTGCGCCAACAAAGTTAGATTCTAATTTGTTAAAAATGACGGTGACGTGGTTCGCCACCCGTCACGTCCTGATTCCCACGAGGGCGAGAAATAACTAACAGAGAGCTAGAATGAATGTGAGAGGAAGGATGGATGAGGACATGGATGAGTGTGGAGGAAGCAAGGAAGGTGTGCCGGGATCGTGGCGGCTCCATCCGCCACGATCCCGGCACACCTTCCTTTGGTCTCTGACTACCCCTACGAGAAACAGGCGTGACAATATGTGTGTATTTATGTATTTGTATATTATAACGTTAATAAGATTTTAATTTTAGCTATTGTAAAAAAGGTGTCATAATTTTTTTTTTATTTCTATTTATTATTCCTATTTCTACAAATCAGTCAACACATCCATTAGGAGTATATCTCCTAATGGATCTTAATTATCGTAGAAGTATTTTTAATCTTGATTACAAATAACCAAATTCAAGAGTCAATTTTAAAGCAATTGCTTGCTCAATACAAGGGCGATTCTCGCCCCATGACACGTGCACGACACGCGTACGACGCGTGCGAGTAATGTGCCGTCGGGGTCTTCCTGTGCGGTCGTATGACGCCTAAATAGGAATCTATTTGAGTGGAAATGGCAGTCTGGGTGGACCATTCACGTAGAATGGAGATTTCACGACATCTATTGTAAGGGAAGTAGATCTCGGAAATTTACTTATTTAGAATAGAATAGAATAGAATATTTATTTATGTGAAACATCTCATCGCGGAGCAAGGAAGTGAAATCGTAGACTGAGACGTCGTCTCGATTCAGGCTACGCTCCCCTCCACTCGACTCTATACAGGGTCCCTTACACGTGGCCGTGAGCATACAGTAGCCGTCGTCAATTTTTCACATCTATGAGACTTATCTTTTTATTTAATTATTTCTTTACTGTGGTAATATTTATTTAACCTTTTATATTATATTACTGCTTTTTACATTCGCAATTTTAAAATTGAAAATAAAATAGAAAGAAATTGTTTTATAAAAATAATAATATTCGATCGACTGACGTCTTTGATGTAGTATATCGCCTTTCCTTGCACAAGTAAATAATATTGATAAATTTTGAATAAGATATAACTGTATTTTCCACAGCCTATATATGTCCCACTGCTGAGCACGGGCCTCTCCATTTTTGGAGGAACGGACGTTAACCCACCACGCTTGTCCAATGCGGATTGGCGGGGTTACTAGACTCGGAATAAATACCTGTAGGCCATACATATATTTATTTCGATGCGGAATCGAACCCGCGACCATTGACTCCGTGCGCCGGAGGTCGCGTCACTGACACCACCATACCAGCAGACAACGTCATGGACACCATAACTGTATAGTGAATAGAAAAATAAATTAATTTCACTTGAAAGAATTTCATTTTCATCGAAGGTAAAATCTCCTAAAGATCCCGTGTATATGGCGGATGAAGTAATATAATATAAAAGGTTTTATTATATTCAAATAAAGTTTTAATACATTTATCAATGTATCACTACAGTACCCTTTACCGGCGAGCTTGTAGGGAGAGAGTGATGAGTTTTGATGAAGTTAAGAAAGTGTGCCGAGATCGTAGCGGATGGAGATCTGTGGTCTCTGCCTACCTCTATGGGAAACAGGCGTGATTTATGTAAAAAAAATACTAAACCCACATATGAACCAGTAGGTGATATTATAAACTAAATTGACTCACCAAATCGTCGCATCATAACCATAAAAATGCCCATCCGAAACAATGAAATAAATAATGTCGTTTGAAAAATAGCCAAGTTGCAAAACGCCAAGACATTTTTAATCGAGGGCGCCGTCGGTAGTAATTGGAGCCATAATTCTGGCAACCCCGCTTTGACATTTGATTTTTTTTTTGCCGCCGCGCGACAACAGTAATTCGTCCGATAGGATAATTTAGGTTAGATTTTTTTGCGGGGGTTGAGTGTCGTTGTTAATCCACCACATTAAGCAGTCTTTCGTTTTCCACTTCGTTTTTTTTATACCTTTGTCGTCTCTTTTCGGTAGGAAAATATTTTTGATGTATTTATTATTATTAAAAAGGGTTTGTTTGTTATTTGTACGTATGACGGGTCGTCTAGTTCTCATTCATTCATTCATTCGTTTATTTGAATTAAAGGATTTCAATAGTGCATAAATAGCACAGATGATCTCGCCAATGTCACTTAGAATGTCACTTCTCTCTAAAATGGTTAATGATGGTTTTACACATCTAATTAATATCTACATCACCAAAAAAAACCTGACCACGTAGGTTCTTGTTGAAATCAAGCGCCAGGTGCTCCCGGAACATGCTGAATAAGAATTATATATTATAACTAGTCAACTTATCACGTTATATCTTTATGTGGACAGTCGATAGTTTCATCTACGACCACCTCGTTACGAAATATCGATTTTACGTTCAAAGGATGAAATATAATTTCTTATGTCAAAAATAATTTGAATTTATAAAATTATATATTATATACACTTCGTTGGTCCATTCTTGAAAATATCATATAAGGATACCACAATAAAGGGGTTGAAACCCTTCCGTCCGGAACCGGATATGTCTTTTAATGTTTGCGAAATTACAGTCATAAAATAAGTCATGTTTCTATTTGCACTAATAATTCGAATATATCATTTCAAACTCCCTTTTATATTTATTTTTTTTATAAAAATTTTTGATAGTGGCAAAGCCACGCTGCAGACCAATACTTTGTCAAGAATGGCAAAATATTTAAAAACTGACGTCTGAGTGATAGCTTAGTTACTTAGCGCTTCGTCCGGTGAGCGGTTGTGTTCCGGAGGCCCATAATGACATTTTTCTTAACTGCACTGCGGTTTTTGCCTTGCTATTCCATAAAAAAAAATAAAAAATATTTCTTTTATCTTTTCCCGTCAACTTAGATTAGTAACGTCATAATCTTATATTATTACCAGTTATATTGTTTAATTTTGTTGCTACTACAGCAATTTCAAAATTTAAAAAATAACTAATATCCCAGAAGATGCACATCATCAATCAACGAAGTCCCCTACCAAAAAAAAAAACAAACTGATGACTCTATTATGACTATAATCTGACCTTTTTGATAAGTTCATGAAACAATTTTTGCATATGTCAACTAGCGAGATACTGGCAATAACTCACCGGGCGCCCGCCATTATCCATCATGGCGGGAAATGAACTGTCATCCGACGACGCGGGCAAAATGGCCGCGAAACAAAGTAATGACATCATAGGCGTACGGCGCACATAATTTGCCTACGTAATGTCTCGAATTCGAATGCATGAGTCTTTTCGTAGTAGCAAAGCCTGCGATAAATCTGTATAAATAGCAGTTTTAGAGATAGGTTCGAAATTCGTTAAAATCAAACCAAATTTGTTTAAATTCCATCTCCTACCAATAGGTTACAACGTCTCTTATATATCATACCTAACGTGCCACCGTACTGCTTATGGCAATACACGGGATCTTTAGGGGGTTTTTATCTTCGTTTATAATTAAACTCTTCCAAATGAAATTGATTTATTAATATATCATTGTACATTTTATATTAATTACATATTTTAATAATATTGTTATATTACATTTTATATTTATATATAATATATATAAATGAATTTCACTTTTCACTTTACGTTTTATATTCAATCTCAACTTCTTATGCCGGAAAGGTGACATATCTATCGATGGACGTCAGACGAACTAATCTTATTGTTTTTCTAAAACTATTTTTTTTTATTTTAAAATTGCGAATATAAAAAGAAGTAATATAATATAAAAGGTTTCAAATTCGAATAAAAAGTTTTAATACATTAGTGATACATTTATTAATTTATCACTATAGTAGATATGTACGTGCACGGAGTTTTGTGTATTACTTAAAAGTAAATACAAGCAGCGGAAATATATGCTTCCAATGCCGATTTAAAGAAAAAAATAATTATATTAGAAATACCATAGATACACAAAAATTTTTTTTTTATCAATGACAATTTTTCTTACTGCCAAGCTATAAACTAGACACTCAGAGCTTAAGAATACTTTTTTAATTCTTCAAAAAATGATTTACACCAATATAGTCAAACAGAAGACCGTATATTCTATTGAACTATTGTTACGATGTACCAATACCCTTGGGAAGCAGCTATCTCCAGATGTGTTTCAAAACCGATACGATATTAAAACCTTCCAAAAACAAGCCTATACCTCAAAGGCCGGCAACGATTCTGCACTGCCTATAGTACTTTGTATTTCTATGGGCGGCGTAAATTGCATTCCATCAGGAGGCACGCCTGCTCGCCTTGCCTAACACGCTTTGCCTTCCTATCCTATAAAAAATACGTCAGATCAGAGCTCTGATTACTGAATAGCTCAGTTGGTTAAGTTAAAGCTAAAGGTTCCGGCTTCAAAATTTACGTCGTACGGCTTTAAACGTCGGAACGTTTTTTTATTGAATACGGAGGCAAACGAGCTAGCGCATCACCTGATTAAAAGCAAACGACCCCCCCTTGTTTTACCGCCAGCATTTAACATATGAGTTGGCTTGTTTTTTGAAGGTGCCAATGTAACTTCCACTATCAATATGGGGGTAGGGGACAGGATGGAGAGCGGCAGCTAAACAATCACTCGGAAGCCGGTTTTGTGCGGCAAATATCTGGGTCTAACAGGCGCTGGATTGGACACCTCGAGGGAAAAGGAAGCAAGGCCCACCCAAGTACACTTGGAAGCGCTCCGTGGCGGCCGAGATGAAATCCTTCGGGTAGTGACGTGGCCTGAAGTGAAGCGCATCGCACAAGACCGATCCCAATGTAGAAGCACTGTGGACGCCTTCTGCCCCACCTCGGGGACATAGGACCCACCAGCTCCCATAGCCCCACCGAGATCTAGGTCATACGGGCCGAAGCACGGGAGATACACGCGGTACTTGCGTAGGGCTCTTTCCCGCGCTCATTTCTTGAATCCCTAACAAATCTATACGTGTGAATTTAAGAACATTTCCTTTCAATATAAAATATTTATATATGTATATATTTATGTTCATATTACATATATGTAAGGTTTTATATAGTATGTATTGCTATGTATATTATTATTATATTTTGTTGTTGTACACTTATTTCTATCCTCACAGCTTATCTAATTTCTCTTTCGCTCCTGGGTTTGCTGGAAGAACACTCAATTTTGAGTTAAGCTCGCCCTTGTACATCTTCTTTCCTTTTAATTCTTGTATGTCGTGTTTTATGTGCACAATAAAGTATAAAAGAAAGAAATATATCTGTTCTGGTACCGACGATGGAATGGCTCCAGCTATCACTCCGACCTTCAGCGTCTTATATGCCACGCGTGTGGGACATAGAACCATAAGAACAGGCCAGCACTAAACCAATTTCCCATCACGAGACCGCACGCGACGTTTTTTTAACTGTATCGCGGCGACAAAGCACCCCGAGAGCGTTACAAATCGCGACAGACGCGCGTATATTGCAATTGGATGTAGTAGCACGTGCCGCTTGAATTATACGCGTGGTCTTCCCGACCGCAGGCAGCGCTTTAATTGATGACTCTGACGTTAGACGCTTTTTTTTTGAGGGTTAAGCGAAGTAATGGAATATTCTTGTCACTGCCACAATTTTTATTGCTGACGTATGGAATTCATGATTATATTACATTAAAATATATCTGAAATAATCGACTGAGCGGTGAAGTCACAATATATGGTGTTTTATAAGTGGTAGAGCCACGCTGCAGACGAATACTTTGTCAAGAATGGCATATTATTTGTCTGTAGCGTGAATGGGCCGGCTCGTCCGGGGAAGTACCACACTCCCGCAGAAAACCGGCGTCAGAGTGGTAGCTTAGCTACCGCGTATCGTACGGTGAGCGGTCTAAGTTCCGGAGGCCCAACACCCTCCTCCTCCCACTCCCTTTCCCCTCCTATTCCCCTTTCCCCTCACTCACTTTCCTACTCCCATAATGTCACTTTCCTTAACAGTCGTCAGCGCTTCTGCACTGCCTATGGCGCTGCGGATGTCTATGGGCGGCGCTGATTGCTTTTCATCATATGACACGCCTGCTCGTTTGCCCTCCATCCCATAAAAAAATATGGACAATGGTTGTGAGTTCCGTGCGAATATTTTTTTATACATACATATAGTCACGCCTGTTTCCCGTAGGGGTAGGCAGAGACCAGAGATCTCCATCCGCCACGATCCCGGCACACCTTCCTTGCTTCCTCCACACTCATCCACCTTTTCATCCATCCTTCCTCTCACATTCATCGTAGCGAGGGTGAGTTGCTACTAACGGCTCTCCGTTAGTAGCAACTCACCCTCGTGGGAATCAGGAAAAAATTTCCATCATTCTGACGAACGATAATATATCACGAACCTTTTTAAATTATCTTTTTTTTAACATTGTGTCCATCCTATGGTTGTTTGGAAGAAATCGCTATTAGCTATAAGACCGCCATTTGTGTATAAATATTACAATCAATAAGTCTATAATATAAAATTCTCTCCAAAAATGGAGAGGCCCGCGCTCTGCAGTGGAACTGTATTGAGTTGTTTGCTACTGAATTCCACTACCGTGAAAAAGAAAAGTTTCATCCCCACCATCTGGATGAATGGCGATCCAGTACCTACGGTACATTTTTGCCGAAACTTCTTTCCACGCACTACTACTCCGTTGAACTGGCTAGCTTCTGCGGTCTTTCAATACCGATACGACATTGGAAACCTAAATAAATAAGCCTTTTATCTCTTTCTTGCTCTACTTTTATCTCAAAGTCCACTAACGCATTTATAATGTCTATGGTATTGTAGATGTCTATGAGTGGCGTTGTTTGCTTTTCGAATGAATATTTTGTTATTTTCCTAGAACATTTGACAACAGGCATTTGATTAATAATCGAATACTCACTTTGTTGTAGGATCGTCCGCAATAAAGCGGCGGAGAAAGCGAAGCACGCACACAACCAACAACAACGACAGCAGCAACAAGAACAGGAGATCAGTTCGGCGCAAGGCAGTGTTGTGTCTGTGAGTAGTATCTTACAGTCAGTTTTTTAACTCTTTCGGCGTTCGCGAGACGACCTGTGTGTACTTTTTCTAAGAGTGTCTCTCCGACTTGCGAAGGTTGGCAGCCAATTCAGCACAACTTTCCTCTTCCTCTACGAGGTGCAGCAGTTATGGAGCACTCGCTATCCCGGTCAACTCCCCGGTATTAAATAGCCAAGACTTTCTTTTTCGACCAAATTGTCTTTTGCCCGCGATTTTTTCCCATCATGATCAGTTGCAGCAACTTGTACCTGTCATGTCTCATGATATGTCCAATGTGGAAAAATGGATGTGGAAATGAGTCCAATGGTGGAACTATAACTTAGTTTCCTAACGGGGGCAGCTTTTCATGAGGACGGTAGCGGGTCCAAAGGCGAATGGAGGGGCGTTTTGAAACACCTCTATTTTTATACATACATACATATCGTCACGCCTGTCTCCCATATGCGTAGGCAAAGACCACAGATCGCTATCTGCTACGATCTCGGCATACTTCCCTTGCATCCTCGACACTCATTAATGAGTCTATCTTTATGAAAAAAATATTTTATCTTACCGTCCTTAATGTCTGTCTTGAAAAGGAGACGAGAGTCCATAAAAGGTCGGAGATCTTTGAATCTACGAAACTGATAGAAAGTTTAACAGTTTCACAGAAAGTAAAAGTAGATACCAATGTTTGTCGATGCTGAAGAATTGCGTTATTTTTTTCCTCCCAGGTGATAACTCACGCGGGTAGCGCGCCAGGGTTAACAGCTGTTCTGTCCCCGACCGCGGAACAACACGTCAGTAACACCGGCAGCTACAGCATCAACGGTATCCTGGGAATCGAACAGGTCGAGGGTCTACACAACGGCACCGCTGCCGGCCTGAAGAGAAAGAGACACGAGGACCAAGGCAAGTTGAAATATGATTTGATACTCACTCACCCCAGACTCAATAACGCAAATATATAAATAGCTGCCTGTTCATGTGTCACGTATATATCTACAACAATATACCTCATGAATTAAAAGAATTGAACGCAACATTATTTTAAAAAAGACTACATGAATGGCTAATAGATGCCAATATTTATAATATTAAGGACTTTTTTGCTTTAAAGAGTCGATCAAATGTATATAATATATACACATATAGTGTAAAGTATGAAGTGATATGTAAATGTAATAATAAATTATAATTTTAACGATATTATAATAGTTTAGTTATGTATTTAAATTTGTAATAATAGTGTGTAATAATTAATGAAATTTGTACGCCGTAAGTGGCAATGTGATGGAGCTTTTATACGTCTCTTTTTTTCATCTTGTTATAACCTCACATTAAACAAATAAAGAATTATTATTATTATTATACATTAATTCTTATCCCAGTGAATATTTTCTTTTTATAATGAAATAGGTAGGCAAACGAGTAAGCTTGGTGCCTGATGGAAAGCAATCTACCCCGCCCATAGATATCTGCCACACACTGAAGTGTAAACTTTTGTTCTTCTCTGTGATATATAATATGTCCTGTAAAAAATACTGCAAACTTGAGACAACAGATCGTTTAATTTTATCCCACGCACCACCATTCTATGGAACCAGATACCTTCAGTGGTATTTCGGAATCGATGAGAGATTGAAACCTTCAAAAAGCAAGCATACCATTTTGTCAACGGCTAGCAATGCGTCTTCCAAGGTCTTTAGCACTTCAGATGTCAATGGGCAGTGTTGATTGCTTTCTGACAAGCGACACAATACTTTCTTTCTTTCTTCGATGGCAATTATTTATAACTATTACGCTAGTGTCAATCAAATAACAATAATATCGAGTATCTAGAAATGTACTAGTCATCTTGTCACGTTACGTCTTGATGAAATGATAGCTATTCTACCAAAACCATCTATGGACTTTTTCAGTCAACTTTACATGCATTTATTTTATATCACTTAACTTATACGCCTTAATCGAACTATATTGTATCATACGCCACCAAAATTAAACAATATAACCGATAATAACGTAAGATTATGGAAATTAAATAAAAACACAACGTCACAGATGTAAGTTGGCGGGAAAAAAGTCGACACAATACTTATTAAGGTGTCCTATCCCATACATAATTGTAAGGCCGTATTTATTTCTATTTTTTTTTTAAATTTTCGTAATAGTCCCTATAAAATTAAACCTTTTTGTTAAACGTACTGCGGAGACTAGCGCAAACTATGTCGAAATACGCTGATTATTACGCTCATGGGAGCCCTGAACAGCGCGGTAGCTTTACTTCGTACCTTTTAGTGATGTACATTTGTCGATAATATATAATGTGAACAGTTAGAACTTTTACTTAGCTAAGATCCGCGACAAGTCGCGAATCTTAGCTATGTAAATGTTCCAATTGTCCACATCATTACTATGTGTATTTCCGCAAAGTAACGCCTGACTCCATTAATCATCAGGTAATATATAAGTTAACCACTTGATTTACATTTAAATATAATGTTAATTTGCTGCGCCAAAAAAATAATGCGAATAAATACTAAGATAAATAGATAAATATTAAGAAATAATGCAAAAGAAATATATAATGTGACTAAGTGTAATAATTTAAAAGTTTGAAAATATACTTCCTTGTCAGTTGTCAGTCAGTTTGAGACAGTTCTGGACGTCTCGAAGACGTCAAAGTCTACAGTACCGCATGGAATGATCGAAGATTATATGAAATTATAGAATTGCTCGTTTAATTTAACAAAAAAGTGGCAATCAGCAAAATTTCCACCTCCACACTACTGTCACTTGCACCAACGCCATCAAAACACACACTGTGACTTTTCCACATATCATACGCTATACATATCGAAGTTGCACAGTTTGGCAGAAAACTGTGACTGAACTGCGACAGTAGTGGACCGCCAGCCATTCAGGTGATGAGGATGGAACCTATTTTAATAACACAGTTATTTATACAATAACTTAATGCGTTCCGAACTGCACCTAGACATCGATAATAATTAAATTTCTCGCGCGGCACATCACTATTATCCTTTTACAGCTCTGCCCACTCGGCGTAACCGGCAAGATTTACTGAGCTATTAAATCTCCAGCACAATTTCTGAGCATACATATTACATTACTTAATAATTTCTCATGAAGTCCCCCTTTCTCTTGTTAACTTCAGAGTTTATAGCGCCTGCTCACTTCTTCGCCATGTAAAGTCTAGTGGTTATCCAGTGGACGAAATTCGACCGGAATTCATAAAACTTATAAATTTTCTTTTATCTATTTTTTCTTCTCTCTCTCTCTCTCTCTCTCTCTCTCTCTCGCACACATACTCCTTGTTCATATGAACGTGAATTATTTATTTACATATGCTGTTACGCAATATATATTTTCTTATACGATTAATAGTAAATTGTATTATTTATAATACAATCAAAAACATTGTATCAACTACCGTATAGGTAATGTAATATAACGTGAGCGCTGAAACACTACGAATTTTCGGCTGTAGTATTAATAATTCTGAAAAAGTCGAATGTAACTCAATAATAGAGAGTAGACAGGAGGTTTAAAACAATTTTTTATAGTCCAGTGTAATTTTGCGTTTAAGTCAAGTTTGTATTTGATAAAGTGAAGTTTAATTTTAAAAGTGTAGTGAAAATTATTTGTAATTTTCGTAAACCGCGGGGCCTCTCAAAACGTGAGTGCGGTTTCCGGGGAACACGCTAAACCCGCCATGCGCTGGCCCTCCACCTATCCCCCCCTATTTACACGGTACCTGTTTTACACGATTCCACTTTTACACGGTTTATAAATTAACGAATTTTATAAAACTCATAAAAATGTATGTATGGCTTATATATGGTCATATATGGCCCATATATGGTCATATCCATAAAAACATTTTTGAGTTTCATTCATTTTACACGGTTTTGTCAACCTGAACCTGGAACCTATTTTCAGGGTAAATGAGAAGATAAAAAATTTTTTGAGTTTCGTCCATTTTACACGGTTTTGTCACCCTGAACCTGGAACATATCTTCAGGGTAAATGGGGGGATAGGTGTACATATGTTTTTAATAATCGATTATCTTTTACTAACCAACAGATGAGAACCGGGACTTCAACAGTCACTCCGAGGACGACGTGAAGAGACAAAGAAGTCATTATAACGGCGACCAGATATACTCCAATGTAAGTGTCACTTGACACCAAGAGAAGATGACAAAACCCTTACAAGCTTAGACATAATTTCTATATTTCAATTCCTACTATTGACTGACGACCGATTGGCTCAGTGGCGGGCCCCTCCACCCGCGGAGTCAATGGTCGCGGGTTCGATTCCCGCATCGGAATAAATATTTATAGAGATTTATAAATGTTTATTCCGAGTCTGGTAATCCCACCAATCCGCATTTCCTTTCCTGCTCCTTCCTTTCCTCTCTATCCTTTCCCTTCCTCTCCGCCAATCCACGGTCTGCCGTGCCAATGGATGCGTGGCTAGAGGCGAGCCTAGTCGTAATCGTGCCGATCGTCTCGGGGTCGGGCTCCCCCGGGGACTATGATGCCTTACCTCAGCATGCAGGGCTCTGCTGGGGCTGACCTCCATCCTCCCTTGCGGCTCGTGGGATTCACTAAGACGAATTTAGTATACCTAATTTGTCGAAAATGATGGCGACGTGGTTCGCCACCCGTCACATCCTGATTCTCACGAGGGCGAAAAGCGACCAATGACGAGCCGTTTCGCTGCGATGAATGGCAGCGGATGGAGCTCTGTGGTCTCTGCCAACCCCTGCGGGGGATAGGCGTGAATATATATATATAAAAAAAAATCCTACTATTAATTCATACTCTCTCTATATACGAGTATATATATTTTTCAATTCCTTCTGTTAGTTCATACTCTCTTTATAACATATATGTATTTATATATTTTGATCGTTAATATTATTTATACTTTTTTATTCAACCACTCAAGTTTAAATACATTTTTTTAACTTGTAGTGGATGACATTTGATGATACATTCTTTATTGTACACCAAAAACAAATTTATACAATTATAGATTGTAATATTCATATACAAATAGCGGTCTTATCGCTAAATAATATCAACATTTATAGTTTTTTTTAAAAAAAAACTAGGCTAGGTATGATTTATGGTATCCCAATTGAGGGGTGATGCCGTAATTTCCACGCTTGACGTGCGCTTAAAATGGTTAACTAGAATTCTGGTATTATCAAAATATTTATAAGCTATAAAAAACTAGGCTAGAAATATTATTTACGGCAACCCAATGGAGGGATGTTGCCGTAATTTCCACGCTTATCCGGCGAATTGGGGATCGCGGATTTCTTTTTATAACTCTGGTAGACTTTTTTGACCATATAGGTATTTACTTCCATAGCAGTAAAACAACCAAGAAGATAGAAGATAGATGAAATGAGCGACTATTCTAGCCGGGGGACAGTGCAATATAATCTTTTATAACAGATGACTTAATTTCTGACAAATTTTCAGCTATGGTCGTCGAAATGGAGCCTAAAAGATGAATACAAGCTGCTGTCTGAGCTGGGTGGAGCGGCGGGAGGAGCTACCGGGTACTACGGAGAACTCTTCGATACCCCATATGAGCACGCAGCCCATCCGCACTACACGCCACATTCTGGTGAGTACATTGGTCAAAGGTATATACTATAGGCAATAACTTTTTTATCGTACTTCTTCTTCTGCCTGTCCGACTTGCGAAGGTTGGCAGCCAATTCAGCACAACTTTCCACCTGCTTCGCAAGATGCAGCAGTTCTGCAACACTCGCTATCCCGGTCTACTCCCTGATATTACGTAGCCAAGGCTTTCTTTTTCGACCAACTTGTCTTTTGCCCGCAATTTTTCCCATCACGATCAGTTGCAACAAATAAAATTCTGCCCTCTGTAGTAGTTAAAATATTGTAGACATTTCTTTAGAATTACTATCGTGAAGACCATAGCATACTAAAAGTCAATTGTGCAACCGCAATCCGTTGGTAATCTGGAAAACAGTTAGCCAATCCGAATACCAGGCTCATCGCGCGCTGATGGTTTCCGGGGTTACTAATCATGGTTCTGATGATGGTGGTTTGAACGGATCCGCCGTTTCTTTGCTGAGATACGGGCTAACATCTCAGCCAAATTCCACCATATATATATATATATATATATATATATATATATATATATATATATATATATATATATATATATATATATATATATATATATATATATATATATATATATATATATATATATATATATATATATATATATATATATATATATATGGAATACACACATATATACATATCGTAGTAGGGGTAGGCAGAGACCAAGGACTTCCATCTGCTACGATCTCGGCACACTTTCCAAGCCCGCCGCTTAAGGGTATTCTTGACCTGGCCTTTCTTAAAAACTTTAACAGCAATTTGGTCAAGGTATGTTTTCCGTGGTGTTCCCCTACCGAGCCTTCCATCAGCATTCGCAACGTAAATTTCTTTTGTCAGTCGTCTCTCCTCCATCCTCTCTGTGTCCAAACCATCTAAGCATCCCTTTCTCAACTTTTGTCACAACACCTTCTTTTACTCCACATCGCTCTCTTATATCTTCATTTCTTATTCTATGAACTATAATATTATAGTCAATAATACATAATTCGTAGTAGGTGAGTTTTGATGACACTAAAACGGTTTGATTAGATTTTTTTTCTGAATTTGGCTAGGGTATAGGTAAAGTCATTGACCCACGAATGTGGACTAGAACAGGTGGCATATCACGTTACTTGCGCCTGCGCACGCGTCTTGTGTTACTGCGAGAGAGACTCAACCAGGATGTGGTTGCGAAGCGTTCGTATTCTTTCCCCTGAGATTGGAGAAGCTTCATTGTCTTTAGATTCATATCAAGCGTTAGATGAGAGATATAGAAACACGATAAATAGATGTTTGTCTATTATAAAGAGGCCTTTGCTTAGGAAAATGAAGAAAAGAACTTTTGTTTTGAAAGAGTTGGTTCATTAACCTTTCCTAGCATGATTCTTTCTTTATTGATGAAATAAATCAAGGTGATATAATTATATATATATATATATATATATATATATATATATATATATATATATATATATATATATATATATGTTCAAAATGAAAGGTAAAATGGTTAAAAATATCTAAGTGTATATTTATGGTATAACTTTAGCAAAAAACTATATGATGGATATTTTAATCAACATGCAAAGTTAGATCATTAGCTTAGTACTAAGTATAAATAAAAGAGGATATCATTGGATATTTATATATATATATATATATATATATATATATATATATATATATATATATATATATATATATATATATATATATATATATATATATATATATATATATATATATATATATATATTTATTTTTATATATAGTTTATTGCAACTACAACAAACAGCGGAATGCCAAATTCAAGCTCGTATATAGTGACACATGCTTTTTTGTGACAGCTATGTTTTTTTAATGCAATGGACATTAAAAAGTTATCCAAACACGATCACCTTAAAGTGAACTTGTTCTTTTATATAATTTTTTAGCATTCAATGTTATGATGGAATTTTCCACCATAATGCAAAGAATCCCCCCCTTAAATATCCCCCCCTTAAATTTCCACTACCGTACAACCCGCTACAAAGAATAGTTTCATCCCCACCATCTGTATGAACGACCATCCAGTATGGTATTTGTTATGGGATAGGAGGGCAAACGAGCAGGCCGCCTGATGGAAAGCAATCAACGCCACCCATAAACATCCGCAGTGCCGTAGGCGACGCAAAAGCGTTGCCGGCCTTTAAGGCAGGGAGTGTCATTACTCGTGCCTCAGTTGACAAAGTATTCGTCTGCACCGTGGCTCTACCACTACAAAAAAAGGTAAAATAATTTAGATATTTCTCGTGTGAACACAAAGATACAAATGTAATGGCTATACGAAATAAAAAAAAAACGGTTGTAAGCAATCGATGGAGGAGACCATCATGTAAGCAATCGACAGGCGACCGACCGCAGACTGCGGTCGTACCCATTCATCGATGGGAAACGTGGAATCGGACCTTGAGACATAGTTTCATTCATAAGACCAGTGCGTTCACATTTACTATTTTTAAGTAATTTAAATATTATATAAAGCTGCACTATTACTCACGTACTGACTCCTTGTGACACGCCTGCACGTTGGCCTTCCATCCCATAAAAAAAAAACCTAAAAGTATTTAACCGTTTCACTACTGAATATATAAAGGCTGTTCGCTGGCGAAATTAAGTTTTCTTACCTTAACTACTATATACAAACAAGGAATATTCGACCATATAAATATGGTCGATTAAACTTAATTTGAAAGTTCTCTAAGATGAATATTCGACCATTCAGCCTACGGTTCTCCGAAAAAAATTGCTATAAGCGACAAGGTCGCCACTTGTATATAAATATTATTACAATCAATAATTGTATAACTTTGTTTTTGATGTTAGAATATATCTATCTAAACTCTCTTTTGTTCTAGCCACCAACGACTCAACCGGTTCCAACGGCGGTGCTGGTGAGCCACCTTCAGCGGCGGCTAGTCCTGACGCGGCAGCACTGGTGGTACTACAGCCACCCGCGCCCCCCTACCCCCCATACGCACACTACGACGGTAAGCTGCCACAAGTGTATTTGTATCAAAAACTTAGTAGGAAACGAGGCGAGAAACCAAACTCATTTTTAATGGACTGATGGAGCTAATTCCTTCAATATTAACTCACTCGCATAAGAAATAGAAAAATAAACTGTCTCGTAGACACACGTTTTTTATCATTCCCTAATTCATTTATTATTATTATTATACAGATTAATTTATAATAATAATAATAAATGAATTATATTATAATTTATAATGATAATTATTATTATACATTTTATTCGTCAGATCGAACTTACCATAGACGTATAATTTAAAACTACGTTTGCCAAGACGTGGTCTCCACTCCAGATGGTGCGACGATCTGACCTCAAACCCCTCCCCCTTCCTATCTTCCCCTCCCATAATGACACTTTCCTTAAAGGTCGGCAACGCTTCTGCACTGCCTATGGCACTGCGGATGTCTTTGGCTGGCGTTGATTACTTTCCATCAGGTGACACGCCTGCTAGTTTGCCTTCCTATCACATAAAAAAAAATTAACTAGGATTTTTTTTAACTTTTTACTTCTTTCGTAAACACACGGTATAACATTTGTCATAAACTGTCACCTTATCTGCCAACGTCAGCATTCTTGTCGAAAAACATCGCAGGAAGCTCATTGGCCACTTTGTGAGTCCAGCTAATAGCGAGCATTTATATGGCGATGTTTCAAACGCCTCCGCTCGTTTTCTGGTCTTCTAAAGTCATCGAAGCTACACATTCATATTGAAATACGAGCCAAGTGACGCCAAAAAAAAAACAACAAAGCATTCTAATGCACAACGAAAGTTTAAGAATATGATCATAAGTCCGTACCAAATGAGCTATTATTACATCTTCAGACTCTATTAATGTTTTAAATATAAAAAATTATATTTTAAGTGTATTTATCTTTCACGTTATTATCTAAAAAAGTTGATAGAAGTCGATTTTTTATTCGCAAATTCACGCAGAACCTTAAAAAGATTTTAAAAGAGCACTCTACAGACTCGTGCAGCCACTCCGACCGAAATCCAATTTACCCCAGCCTCCTCTCAGCTGAAACGTCATAAAATATCCCCCGGGGCACGGAGTTATCGCACTTATGCGCATTAATATCAAACGCCGAAATAGCATAGCAAGCGTTTGATGACTACGATTCTTTTTAAAACTGCTCACATAGTGACAAAGAATTGGCGGTCTTCGTTACTTAGAGAAATGTTCCCTTTTATTGTCAATTCCGAATAGCTCAACAACATTATACAACAGTATAGTCCTAACATTATATATAGACATATGTACATATATATCAGAATCAAACATACAATACAGCACATGGCAGTAAATAATGCACAACAGGCTTTGGAAATAGATAATTGGCTTCGTAATGCATCATCTCTCTCGCACACTAACAGTTCATTTACTCCAGGTTAGAGATTATTTTTTTTATATAATTAAATAAAATGATCCTAGATATATTAAGTAACCGGCTCTCTTTCCAAAATCCAATGTACATTATTTTCTAGTGAATAAATCCAATTTAATATTAAAGTAATCCAATTTAATATTAAATAAATTTCCATTTAAAGGTAGAATATTTAGCAAAACGCTAATCTAATCGCCTCCGCTCAACAAAACGGCATCACCCTAAAGCACTTGGTCTTTAATCTACCGCAATCTGCTTACCGGGGTGGGGGATGGGGAGACAGACGTCTTTAATAGCTCATTCGGGGCTATGCAAATAATTTTAGAGGGGGGTGGGTACACCATACGGGCTTTGTCTAGAGCGTGTAACGAACCGAGGCAAGATTCTCATGGTGTGAGGCGTCTTCAAACGGGTACGGAGGCTTATTTTAGATATAAATATTAAATTGTCGTCTAGCGTTGGGGGATTGGGTGGTAGAGTGGTTACGCGCTATGTCGCAGGCAAGGGGCGTGTCCTGTATGAGTTTCAAATATTCATCTTAGGCGTGTCGATTTTGGTGGCTGTAATCCATTGAGTTGTAGACAAGGTTTTATCAGAAAGAAAAGTGTGGACAGTTAAAAGTTTTACTTAGCTAAGATCCGCGACAAGCAAAACAATAACAGAAAATTAATAATGTGTGTTTTTCCGTTGGGTTAAGTGGATTTATTTGGAACTTAAACCAAAAACTTACCGAAAATCGGCCGTCAGCAACTCTCCACCCACCAACAACTATACACAACAACATTCCATTGAAATACTTATATCCATTGAAATACTGGTGTTGTGTATAGTGGTTGGTGGGTGGAGAGTTGCTGACAGCTGTTTTTCGGTAAGTTTTTAGTTTAAGTTCCAAATAAATCCAATTCATCCAGCAGGAAAACACATTATTAATTTTCTGTTATTGTTTGCTTGTCGCAGATCTTAGCTAAGTAAAACTTTTGACTGTCCACATAAAAAATCGTACCGTAAGCGTTACACGCTCTTTTAGAATCTATACGATATAGGAACCTTTAAATAGATAATCTTCTGCTTTCTTAAATGCAGATAATGCTTCTGAATCCTTTCTGATGTCGCACATTTTTATGGGCGACTACGATCGCGTTTCATCAGCTGATACGTTTTCTGTATTGCTCTTATTTATACCGTGTTAAATGTTTCCATTATTATTTACAGGTGCGACAACATTAGCCAGCGAGTACGCGTATGCTGCACCCTATTCGCAGTATTCCCCGTATGGAGGTCCCTACTCACATTCTGGCCCCCCTGGACTAGTGTCCAAGTGGTGAGTAAACGCTTTCTAAATCCTATCCACACTGGTACACAATAAATGAAAAACCAAAAACAGTTGAAACCAAATTTTTTTGTTCTAACAAACATAACTATAAACTTATACATACGAGTATATACATTCATCTAGGTGATATACACATATACACATAGATATACATATTGATATCGATAAAGACATAGATAAAGATATACATATAGACAAATACGTAGACATATATAACTACATATACTTAGACATATACAAAATATGAATATTATTCAATTTAATTCAATTAAAAATCAGACGCTCCATAATACAAATATTGTAGGCCTAAAAATGTAACAGAACAGGCTTTGAAATTATATCTTATTATGGGCGTCGTTGACTGCTTTCCATCAGGCGACACGCTTGCTCGTTTGCCCTTCTATCCCATAACGAAAAGGTATCTGTGACAAAAATGACGAAAATAAGAAATTTATATGTGATACCAATGTGATATAGGAATTTTTTGAAAAAAAAAAAGTATTTTTTTTTTCATTCATAAATATCTCTTTTCTTTTTTCTGTTAATTTATAGATTTCCATTGAAATACTGAGACATAACCATTTAACATAAGAGTTTTGCGTTAATCTTGTTAAATGAAGCTGACGTCAACGCCTTGAGTTAACCTACATTCCGTTCTCTCGAGACAGACCTCACCGATGCCTTCGACCGCACGTACATTACGAGCCCGGCCAGATTTTACAGCCTTTAAAACGTTCGCCCATTTAACAACTGCCGTGTTACAAATGGTGGCGTGTACGAAATAAATCTGAAACGTTTTATCACTCGGAACCGCCGGACGGCCTGGCTTTTAGAGGTGTGCCTCAGGGAGATATGTTAGCGCCTGCGGTTTAGCGTGCGTTTTAAATTCTCCACTTCTTAATTTGTTCATCGATGCGAACAAATCGATTTGAACGAAAGTCGTGTATATTAAATAATAATAATCATTTACTTTTCTTTTTTGTTTTTTATGGCATCAGGTGATAACTTTGCCAGTGTCAAAGTTTGGGACTTTAAATGATTTTTATTATTAATAAATAAGGCTTTATAAATAAGGCGCATCTTTGGTGCTGTGTTGGAAAATGAGCGATGTCGTACTATTTACATCCACGAGCTATATGAGCTGTACAATGAGCCGAACGTCATCAAAACCATTAAGATTGGACGCCCTCGTTAGGCTGGACACGTGGTACGGATGGACGAGGCTAGAGTACCCAAACGCCTACTCGACGGCAAACCAGATGGTCGTAGAAGCCGCGGAAGGCCTAAGCTCAGATGGCTAGATGGAATCAAGGACGACTTAGGGACAATCGGTGTGAGGGGCTGGGGGGAAAAAGCTAAACAAAGATCCAACTGGAAAAATGTACTAGACCAGACTAAGGCCCACCCGCGGCTGTAATGCCTTGATGATAATAATTTCTAAATAAACACCGATAAATTACGGTTAGAAATTTACTCACAATATAGTTCGTGAGATTAGAGTCATGGGTTTAATTCTACCATTGAAGTATTGATGAGAAACATATGTTTTTATTTTAAGAATGTTGAACTGATTATAGTAATATCACAACATTGTTAATCTTAAAAAAACATAGGATTTAAATGCGTTAAAGAAAAGAACAGAATGGTAAAATGTTTATAAAATATAATGATTATTTTGTGGACAGAATCAGAATTTGTACTTAGTTAAGATCCGCGACAAGCAAACAAAAATAGAAAAATAATAATGTGTGTTTTTCACTTGAAGAAGTGGATTTATGGGGAACTTAAACTAAATATTACCGAAGAAACGGTCGCCACACCAACACCTAACACACCACCACCACTCATCCACAATGTACACGAGGCGCGTTTCGCCTCAATACGAGGCATCATCAGGTAAAATAGACTCTACGGAAGACAACCGTTAGGTTTGTTTGCTTGTGGCAGATTTTAGCCAAGTAAAAATTCTAACTGTCCACATAGTAATGGATTTCCGCAAAGTAACGCCCCACTCCATTGATCGTGACGTGATTATTAAAAAGGAATAACTAAATATTAACTATGTGGACAGTCAAAGTTTTACTTAGCTAAAATCCGCGACAAACAAAACAATAACAGAAAATTAATAATGTGTGTTTTCCTGCTGGATGAAGTGGATTTATTTGGAACTTAAACCAAAAACTTACCGAAAAAATGCCAGCAACTCTCCACCCACCAACCACTACACAACACCAACCACACATTACCACTTTCCCACCTTGTAAACGACACGTGTTTCGCCCCAAGACGAGGCATCTTCAGGTATAGTAGACTCTACGGAAGACAACCGAAAAGACTTCCGTAAAACTTTTGACTGTCCACATAGTGATGGATTTCCGCAAAGTAACGCCTGACTCCATTAATAAAATATTAACTACTTTTTGAATACACGACAGACATGTTGCAATGCAAATATGGTTAATTGTATAACTTTAATTAAAATTAAACTATATATAAATGTAAATCTTTAATTCAAATTATATTCAATATTGGAAATTCATTAAACATTTAATGAATTTTATTTGATAGTTGATTGTTGACTATATTGCTTTCCCTGTTTTAGATATTAAAATGATTTTACAAAAAAGGAATAAAAATTAAATTTATATTTATAAATAAATAAAAATATATAAAAGACTGCACAAAGGGATGCTCTTTACTAAATTCATTAATAAAAAAATAAATAAACATGCGAACATATAAAACCAGTGGATTTATTGAAAATTCAAAACAAAATTCAAGCTTATTATTTAGAACAGTTACATAAAGTGAACCAAATCCATAAAGATTGAATTTTATCCCACAATACGAAAGATCATCGCTAGTTATTGTGAATCCACTATCAAATTGAATGTTTATCCCCGAGGAGATATGTCAAAGCCGATGCCACTAACATGAATAGTGAGGTTGTAATTGAGTTGTGGGTTTGTGAATTATAGAATTTGTGAATTTCGATTTAGTTCAATCTAAAAATTTAGACTAAAGCTTGTTGGCTCGACAGTGAAGCTACTGCTTTCAGATTCAACGGTCACAATTTTAATTCCTACATCGGAATATATATATATATATGTATAGTTTCCGTTTTTTTTATGTAATAGGAAGCTAAATGATTTTTAGTTTGGCTTTCTCTAGCTCTTCACACCGGTTGTCTTTATGTCTGCCTCGACTACATCTAGCTATCTATCTGATCTTAGGCCGTCCGCAGTTTCTACGACCATCTAGTTCGTCCATCAGTATCAATTGCGATACAAGATAGTCTCACTCTCCCAAATCCTGATTAATTTAATGGACACGAATTTTTCGGTCTTCCGGAAGATAATTTGAATGCGGCGCCAAAGAAAAATAAGGACATAGACCTCTGAAAATGAAAAGTGAATAATGTTTCTATAAACAAATTTTCCAAAAAGTTTGGATCGAGATTCGACTCAGAGCCTTAGTTTCAACTGAGGACAAATAGAACGAACACCCATATAAACAACATGAAAACAGTCAGAGCAATAAATAAATGCAGTTTCGCACATTTGTCGTTCTGTCCTTTATTCATCCCCGTGGACTTGGAGACAAAGGGCCGCGCTGGTCCCCATGGGACGGGGAATAACTTAGGGCATTAAACTTAAGTGATTTCACTGCGATCGCTTTTAAAGTTTTTATTTTTCTAAGCAAGGAAGGGTGCGTGCGCCTTCTGCGCTGATTTGAAACATCCGATCAAGAGTCAAGTCGTGGGAGAAAATTTCATGTATATTTCGTTGACGACGGTGTGGTATTAAAATACATTTTAGTCGCCTGAATTTCGAGTTTTATACACAAATTCGAGAATGCAGAACAGACTCAGTAAACAACGAATAAAGAATCTAGCAATAAACATTAAAATAGATTTGCTTCGGGATATTCGGGACAACAATATATTTTTTTAATAATAATATACAAATGAAATTACTGTAAAACAAATCTTAAAATACAGCGCCATATTCAGATGACATATTTATATAAATTTTACATAATTATAAATAATTTATTTTGTAGATATATAATATATAATATATAAGAACTAAGCGTTATTTGAAATAAACAATTTTATAATATTCGACACGAGACGGCTTTAAAATATAAAATCATAGATTTTCTATTTTCACAACGGAGTTTCCGTGTAGCTCCATAGGCATAACAACTAATATTTTTTAAATTCTTATTTTACACAAACAAAAACAGATAAAAACACAAATTTGAAAACTTACAGATTACACTTAGAACACGTAGATAAGTTTTAGTTGTACATCATTTTTTTATGTACAATTAGCTAAATAATTTGTATGTTTTTGCATTTTTAACATTTAAAAGAATTTGTGAAAGAATGTCAGGGCGAAAATTATCAGTATAATAAAAATCAATGTTATCTTGATAAGTACTTAGCTGAGCATGTGGGGCTCTGCTGGGGCTGACCTCCATCCTCCCTTGCGGCTCGTGGAATTGATTTTGACGAATCTTAATATACCTAATTCGTTAAAGAGGAAGGATGGATGAGTGTGAAGGAGACAAGAAAGGTGTGTCGGGATCGTAGCGGATGGAGATCTGTGGTCTTTGCCGAACACTACAAGGAGGCAGGCGTGACTATATGTATGTATGTATCTTGATAAGGTGCTAGTTGTTCCATAATTATCAGCCCATCACCCTACCACAAGTTGGTGGACCCTGACGTGATATTATTTAATTTATTTTCAGATATCAGCGGAAGCCGTGTGAGCAGTAAGTGGCTCTCAGCGATCCACAACGAACAAAATCCAGTGACAATGGACACTCTACTATGAAACACAAAAATTGTGAAAGTTTTAGTTAAAGAAAATCCTTATCCATTCCTTTAGCAATGTGGTGTAGATAAATTGACGAAAAATATGTACAATTTATAAATGTTTATTTTCCTTATTTGTTAATTTATCGAGGTCAGTATGCTTTCGACTTTGCTTTCTCAATTATTATTATTATAGCTATAAATAAACAGCAATTCATTTATACTCATAATATTTAGTTGAATGTGGAAATATGGAAGAGAGAGAGCCAAAGTGTTGATAAATCTTTGTTAAGGCTATAATGTAAATAAATGTACTTTAATGAATCTAAATATAATTCATTTATTGTCATAATTAGGATAAACATCATATCTCTTTTTCTTTTACCTCATGTTACTACAGATAGTGTAAGCACGCGTTAAAGCTGGCCTTTCAATTTAAGTTGCGTATAATTGTTTTATTTTAGTTGTCCTCAAAGCACAACAACATCCAATAAATATAAAATTGTCAATGAAATCTATTGTTGTTCTTATTAGTTAACTAACTTATTATTTTTATATTGTTATAAATATTAGTGGTATATATATGTACAATATACATATTTATAAATGCTCCTAAAATGCTGCCCCATATAAAATCACACTTTATTAAGTATTTGTATAAACTTTTTTTGAAATTACAATGAGATTATTTGTGTTTCCTTTTTTTACGTTTTATAAAAAAGTTAGTCTAATGTGTAGATATATGAGTTTTGAATATCGATACTACAATTGTAATTTAAACATTGTTTGCTACGGAGATATAATATATTCATTTACGTTCATAATATTTAATAATATATTATTATTTTTTTAATAAATAGTGATCTTTGATTCTAAATCTTATCGTTTCCGTCCAATGATTTATGATTAGTTAATTATTATTTTATTGTAAATAATTATTATTAATTATTTTCATGTTCCCCTCAATCTGCGGGTAGAATAAATTGTATGTACTTACTTACATATGTAATTTTGTTTCAGAAACATTTTAACATACAGTTTAGAGATGCGCCAAAGACTTTAATATTGTCATGTCTTTATATTGAGGTGTGTTTGGATACGCAACAAAAAATTATCTGTAATATAACGTTCACCAATATCGATTTTGTTTGTTCTCCCAGTGTTCATAATTTTATTTTTAACGTCGTTTTAGCAAAAAATAATATTTCGCTTTATTTGGGTAAATTTGTTATCATTTTTATGAGTCGAGTGCCTAAATTTTCCTCTTCCTTTACACTCTTCCCTCGATCCTTTTATATATAGCATATTAAAATATCGAGGGAATTTTTACAAAGGTAGCCAATGTAGTAACTGCATAGCCACTGATCAGAAAGGAGTTGATGAAGTGCGGTAATTATGTACCTATGGCTCGTACAAACTTGTAAATATGGCAATCAAATATTGAGGGAAAATAATAATATCGAAATATTTTTAAATGATTAAATATACCTGACACTTATTTTGTTGATTATCCAAGGACATCTATATATTTTTGCAATATAGCTAATTTTATATTTGAAGCAATAGATCATTGCCAAAGATACAAAATGGCGGCTCGTTATGTGAGGCATTTATTAACAATAGTTCAACAATGTTGTGCGAAAGGCAAATATCACGGAAATTCGTTGAGAAGCAAATATCAACATTTACTGACGCAAAAAAATCCAAAAACGTAGTAAACCGTGAAATGATAAGACGCCACCAGAACCAAAAAACTTTTAAGATTTATACAAAAATTGTAGTTGATCACCCAAAAACAATTAGTTTCAACGCCGTACAAAATTTTCTATTGATCGTAGAGCTTTTTTTTTTACGTGGGGAAATCCGTTACGGATACCCTGCCGCCCTATGGGGGACGGAGAGTTATATCGGACTCCGCGTGTGCGCGTCTACTGACTAAAACCCCACGACGGCAGCCATCGGCACCAAGAAAGAGTTCTGGGATCTCTTAAAGAACTGCTTCTGCCGGGGCTCCTCCGGCGCCTGGCTCACTAAGCCCGTCTCGAGGGTTGCGTGAGTTCGCTACCCCCGACACCCTCGCGGTGCTTAACCGATTATTCCTGTCATAGGGCACCAACATCCTCCTCGAGACTGCTTGATGAGCACTGAAGGCCCCCACCCCGGAGTGCCCACGATCTCAAAGGCCCCGCTTACGGTGGGGGAACACCATTGATTGTAGAGCTGTGAGACTCAAACCATTCGACGCGGTATTTTTTCTGATCCGAGCATGAAATAAAAAGTTATTGGACGTTCGTTTCATTTACAGCGTTTTAACTTTTTTTGCGTCAATATGTACTTAAATTCTTAAATGAAGCCGAGATGTTTCCTCTAATAGAACACGATATACGACAATCGGGTCACTACCAGCTACGAATAACAATGTTGCCTCTTTGATGTATGAATATTTTATAAATGACAACTTACGACTGTCGCATATTCGCGTTCTTCCGAACAAGGCTTCTATAACTTTCAATAATCGCTATAATTTCTATTTAAAACCAAATGTAAACTTATATTTTAATAATAAAAAAAATATATTAATATTTTATTTTGCTAAATGAATTCTGCTTTATGTTTACATTTTTGTTACATTTATTTGTATAATAAGTCTGAGAAAAATATGTAACTTTATTTTTGTGAACTAAACAAATTAATAGATAATAATATTATAATAATAATTTCTACTCATTATTATTGTAACAATTGTGTACATTATTACTATTTATACAGTGTTTATTTATGCTTTTTATTTCCCGAGAGCATATCAATGTAAGTGATACACGCGTCATAAGAAATAGATCAATGAATTAATAATAATAATATTTTTTTTTGTTTTAATTTGTACTAAGTACCTATATTGTAAGACAAACGCACCAGTACGAAATAAAGGCAAATGAGTTTATATATCTAGATTTTTAATTATCACTTACCTATATCTGTCTTATATAACATAAAAGTGGACAGTTAAAACTTTTACTTAGCTAAGATTCGCGACAAGCATTGGTGACAAGCACATGAAGTGGATTTACAGGGAACTTACTGAAGACAACCGTCCGGTTGTCTTCCGTGGAGTCTACTATACTTAAAAATGCCTCGTGTTGAGGCGAAACACGTGTCGTTTGCAAGGTGGAAAAGTGGTAGTGTGTGTTTGGTGTTGTGTATAGTGGTTGGTGGGTGGAGAGCTTTTCGGTAACTTGAATGGATTTCCGCAAAGTAACGCCTGACTCCATTAATTATAACATAAAAGCTTAATGTCTAGTCTTTTTTATAGCAAAGCAGGCATATTCTTTTTTTTATGGGATAGGAGGGCAACTGAGCAAGCGTGTCGCCTGATGGAAAGCAATCAACGCCGCCCATCAGCCTACCAGGAGATATCATTATCGTTATTTTGAATTTAATAATTTGTAAGTAAAAAGTTCACTGTGTCATCTAGTCCACATTATTTAAAATAATCCGGACTACATATAATTCAACAAATCCGATAATCCGACATCACCCTGCAAAAACCTTTGTCGGATTATCGCGGGTCCACTGATTTTCTAGTTTTATAACTGACATCTACTGTTGATATTTTATAACATGAAGAAACGGTAGTCACCTAGCCACCTTGCACTTGAATAAACTTAGTAGTTAATCATATATGTCACTAGATGGCATTATTATCACAAAACTTACTAAAAAGTACATCAAATGGTTTGGTAATGTACTTATATATATCATATTCATCACGAAATGGCACTTTTATAAAATAACTTACTATTAAATCAAATGGACTTGCGCTCGCCCGCCTGAGGGACGCCCACTCCCACGCGAAATCCTCCTGTCGCCGCCTGGCTCCCGCGAGGGAAGAGGGCCAGCGACAGACCCAACGTAGGAACAGGTTCAGCCATATCTCGACGACGCGAAGTCGTTAAAGGACGCCCGAAAGCCGCTAGGAATAGCGGCACTTAGGACCGGGGGGCGGTTGCCCCATTGGTTTGCTGCACGAGCAGTGGGGTTCATCTCCGAGGCTCGATCCCACACTTCTGCGCGGGGTGTGGACGTCCCCGATTGATCGATTGAAATGGAATTTAATGTTAAATTTTGAAAGATCCAAATTAATATATACAACTATGAATGTAAATAAAACATCATATATAAATTAGTTTACAAAAACTACACGCAGGAAAATAAACTAATAAGAAAGAATGAACTAATAAGAAGATGAGCATCTGAAAATCAAAAGAAATAAGTTTCTCCCCTTTCGTACTTGTAAAGTTCCTCTAAAATGGTTCTACAACCACAATCTTCTTTTTTTACGGAATAAGAAGGCAAATGAGCCTCCTCATTTGCCTTCCTATTGTGTGTCACCGGATGGAAAGCAATCAACGCCGCCCATAGACTTCCGCAGCGCCATAGGCAGTGCGGAAGCGTTGCCGACCTTTAGGGAAAGTGGCAGAAGAAGAACCAAAGTCCCCCCACCTACACCAATAAAAAGGTGTCCTTCGACTTCATTCTTTCTTATCAATTTTATTAGAATATTGAAAATAAAAAAGCGTCAAATCCCCAGTAAAATAAGTTTATGTTACAGATTCTGTAATTAAAAAGAAATAGGATAAAGAAATTAGCACGTCAGTTTGACAAACAGTAAAATAATTAATTTCTGTACAATGTCTTAATCGTATATTATTGATAAAAATAAAAATGATCACACAAACACACATATTGCTTGCTTACAACAAACATGATGAATTAAATTATCTGAAGAACAACATTTAAAATGAACAACAATAACAACAAACGTCCAGAATGCAACCGATCAGGTCTATCCTCCGGTCAAGATAGCCAGATAAGTTTTAGAATAATCTCAAATTCCGAACTATCGAAAGTCTTATCACGATTGACGCTTCCCAATAGAGATTCTGGATTAGTAGCGGATAGCAATTCTGGTAATTATAGCGATAAATGTGAAACACAGTCAGATCCAAATGAATCGAATGGCATAGAAGTGATAGGTGTTGTGAGTTCTGTGGTGGAAACAAAAACAGAAGGGATTATAGCTCTTGTGGGTCCATCGCAGAATCGTTCACGTCAAACGAACGGATTATCTGTTTCACCAAAAAACGTCAACTACTGCAGAGAAATAACTAAGTCCTGTTTAAAGTCCATGTTAAGTGATGGTTCCGATATTGAAGAAGAAAAACTTATTCGAAGTCTGATTGTCTCGACAGACTCTATAGAATCCCAGACTGTTCCTACAGAACTAGTAAATACAATCGAACCTATTTCAACCTATTTTTGTAGTAACAACAGTGAAAACATGTCAAATCCATCAAAACTTGAGATTAAAACTTCATGTATGCTAGAAAAGGAAAATTCAGAAGATAACGATACGAAGCAGAAATGTGCCAATAATTCAACCGACGCCGTTCAGAGTAAAAGTCAATCTACAAGCAACGTCGCTAGTGAAAATTCGAACAGACCCAACGAAGAAGCTTCTTGTTTTTCCAAAAATACAGAGACTTGTTGTCCAGCTTCAAACACTTTCAAATGTGTACATGAACCGGTGAAGGAAATTATTCCAAGAAAATCGTGTTGCTCATTAAAAAATCAGAAGAAGGAACCATCACTACCTTCAGATTTTACTGAATGTCCATCTAAAATGATTTTACCACCACAATCTGCTAGTAGAAAAGAAACCAAGGATCCTACACCTGCACAAACAGAGAAGCCTCCCTCCTCTAAAGTACTTCTTAAATGTCAATCCGAAGCTGAAATAACTCCCGATACATGTAAACCAAAGCCGAGCGATTGTTCGAACGAAGAGGGTCACAAGGATCTTGTTGGTAAATGCCCATCTCCGTTTAATCTTGTCAAATGTCCTTCTAAAATGAATATAAGAGACGTCAAATTCGCGCATCAATCCACACAAAATAGTGATGCGTGGAATTCCGCCACAGATTCTGATCGAAATCGCAACACGTACTTCGATCGCAAACAGGCTTACCCGCCTTCTGAAATATCAAACGTTCTGACTAACCTTACACGCACCCTTGATATGTATGAAAGAGAAAACAATATCAGGAGAAGGGCAATAGATTTAAACGAATTAGTACCGATAGAGAGAATCACTCCAGAAGATTGCAGTCTGGTTTCTGAGCGTTTGCCAGATAGTGAAAACAGAATGACTAATGACGTAATGACGGGTATTACTTCACAAAGCGCTAGATTTTTAGATTTAAAAATGAAAACATCTAAGTCTTGTTGCACAGAGCAGTCTCTACCTGTTAAATTTGAAGATAAAAGCGTAGAAACTCCTCAGAGCTATTTACAACAAAGGCGAAACAGTTTAACATTGGCCATGGTTGAACAAATTGTTATTAATAAAGCTGAAGGCGGTGCGGAAACTAATGCAGCAAATATGTCCAATACGAGCGAAGAACAGGCCGCACCTAGCAGTGTGTTTACAGTGATCAAATCAAAAATATTTTCGATGTTCCGAGAGGACTGCAACAATGAAACTGCCATACAAAAAATTGATAAATCAACGTCTAATGTACAATATTAACATGAAATGAAACTAGAGAAAAAAAAATAGTATCTAACTATCAAAAACAAATAAATGGATTCTTTAATGCAACCTTACTTGCTTCCTCCACACTCATCCATCCTTTCTTCCATTTTCCCTCTCACATTCATCGTAGCGAAACGGCTCACTGTTAGTCGCTTCTCGCCCTCGTGGGATTCAGGACGTGACGGGTGGCGAACCACTCCACCGTCATTTTTAACAAATTGAGTTTATTAAAATTCGTCATAGTGAATCCCACGAGCCGCAAGGGAGGATAGAGGTCAGCCCCAGCAGGGCCCCGCATGCTGAGGTAAGACTATAGTACCCGAGGTAGCCCGATCCCAGAATGGTCAGCACGCTTGCCACTAAGCTCGCCCCTAGCAACGCATCCATTGACACGGCAAACAGTGAATTGGCGGAGAGGAAGGAAAAAAAAGAAGAAAGTAAAGGGCAGGGGAAAAGAAAGATGGTTTTAGAGAAGATGATAAGTATATGTTAGTACCGCAGCGGAAGACAAGGAGTGATACGGTAGTAGCTCGGGAGGCCGGGGTCGCGTACCCGTGTACCAATACCATAACTACCAGACTGGATATAATACCATAACTAACAGACAGGTGACTAGGCAAAGATATTCCCTGAGGGTGGTTGTATAGAATTTCAGTTTTTTTTTGTATAAATTTTTCTAGCTATTGTAGAAATTTTTTTGTTGTTCCTGTAAAATTTACTCATACGAACTTCTATTTGTTATTCGTCATACTCTTGGCAGAGCTTGTAGTGGTTGTGTCGGTGGTTACTTGCTAATGGAGAGCCGTCTTTATTGGATCCACCCACCGCATTGGAAATCTGCCGCGCGCTCGGGACCCTTCCACTTTTCCCTGCACTACCAGGCGCTCGACGCAGGTGTTATCGCGCCGAGACACGAGAGAAGCCTAAAGAAGGGAAGTATACGACTTTGTACAATAGAGAATAGACACTGCTTAAAATTGAGTTCTTGGAGAATGGAGACGTTTGTTTTGAACTCGGTTCATGAGATACCAACTTTTCCCGCCAATACCACTGACTTAATAATTCTGATAATTGTACAGATAATAAAGTACTAAGTAACCTTTATTTTATTTTAAAACTTTTTGGAATCATATTGTTGTTATCACTTGACACTGGCTGCTTTTCAGCCGCTGAAGCTTATGTAGACTTTTCCCGCCAACTTACATCAGTGACGTTGTGTTTTTATTTTATTTTCATAATCTTATATTATTATCAGTTATATTGTTTAAGTGTGGATGTGTATTATACAATATAGTTCGATTAAAGCGTATAAGTGAAGTGATATGAAATAAATTCGTATTTCGTTACTTTTTAAGTTGACTGAATAAATCCATAAAACGGTTTTGGTAGAATAGCCACCATTTTATCAAGACGTAACGTGATATGTTTACTACTTATATTTCAAGAGATTTGATGTTATCGTATTTTACTTGACACTGGCATAATAGTTGTAACTAACTGCCATCAAAAAAAAAGAATAGAAAAAAAAAGAAAAAGCTAATGTCATCTCACTCTTTAAATCTGCAATTTCGTCACAAACAAAATGTCAGTGAAATGAATACGTAATTTACAAACACTTCAAATTGTCCATTCAAAATGTCTGACGATACTCACAAGGATTCCAAAAATCTGAAAATGCGCTGCTTGCCGTGTGTAATGCCGGGCACGGAGAACTTGGACCAATCAGGAGCGAAACAGAACAAGAGCAGCAAACCTTCGCCGTGCCAGGGAAATGATAACAGCAATGGATCTTGCCAATGCACTCCAGACCGGCCATGCCGTGATTCAGACGATACGCAAAATCATTTTGATAAATCAAAAAAAAATTAGACGATGAAAGGTCTTTAGGATTGACTTTTAATCGTTCCTTTGGTTTGACTCGTTCTCTTTTTTCTACTTATTTTATATAGTTATTTTGTGTACTACTACTTTTAGTTTTCTTTACAGTATAGGAAGGCAAACGAGCAGGCGTGTCACCTAATAGAACGCAATCAAAGTCGTCCATGGACAACCGCATCGCCATGGGTAGTGCGGAAGTGTTGCCGGCCTTTAAGGAAAGTGCCATTATGAGAGCGGGAATGGGAGGGGAGGGGGAGAGAGGGGGGAGGGTGTTGGGCCTCCTGAACTCAGCCGCTCACCGTACTAAGCGCGGTAGCTAAGCTACCACTCAGACGCCGGTTCAGATTCAGCTGCGGGAGTGTGGTACTTCCCCGGGCGAGCCGGCCCATTCATGCTACAGGCAAATATTATGCCATTCTTGACAAAGTATTCATCTGCAGCGTGGCTCTCTAATTGTTAAACAGACAGATTGCCGCGAAAAACATAAAACTCTTGTACTTGAAGGAGCCAAAGCTTAAAGATTTCTTCAGTCATTGTTAGATTAATTTACTATAACTTGTACTGCAACAATATAATTTAATACCTAATTAATTTCAATTTAAATTTAAGTCAAATTATAGTTTATTTTTTATTGTTGATCATTAAAGCGATAATATTGTCGCTTTAATGATCAACAATAAAAAATCCATCCATCCTCCATTTTGAGGAGTAAGGAAGAGCTGAAACCAGCGCTCTCTGAGACTCTAATCTCGGACAGCATATTGCTGAGAAAAGCAATATGCTGTCCGAGATTAGAGTCTCAGATTTTGTAATATTTGATTGTTCGTTGCATATTTAAATTTGTAAGATTTCGGCAATAAATACATAGTTTTTTTTTTATTTTATTTAAGTCTTCAAAATGTCTTCACCCAACAACCACAAGTATTTCACTGAAACCTGCACCGAAGACCAGAGAAATATACTAAGAGAACCACAACTTTATACGAATTTATTTTTGAAACAAGACGCCGCAATGTCTAGAAATAACGGTAAGTTCTAAAGTACGTAATCATATGATATAGAAGGTGACCGTCTGCCATAATACAGAGTTTGCCCTAATTCGACGGCCAGGGAAACAAAATTGTAAGCTCGTGTATGTTAATGACCAATAATATACATACATACATATCGTCACGTCTGTTTCCCGTAGGGGTAGGAAGAGACCACATATCTCTATCCGCTACGATCCCGGCACACCTTCCTTGCTTTCCCCACACTCATCCATCTATTCATCCATCCTTCCTCTCACATTCATCGTAGCGAAACGGCTCTCCGCTAGTCGCTTCTCGCCCTCGTAGGAATTAGGACGTGACGGGTGGCGAGCCACGTCGCCATCATTTCTTACGAATTAGGTTTATTTAAATTCGTCATACTGAATCTCACGAGCCGCAAGGAAGGATAGTCAGCTCTAGCAGAGCCCTGCATGCTGAGGTAAGGCACTATAGTACCCGGAGGAGCCTGATCCCAGGATGGTCGGCACGCTTACGACTAAGCTTACCCCTAGCTATCCAGTATCTTTTGGCACGGCTGACCGTGGATTGGCGGAGAGGAAGGAAAAAAGATACATTATAAAGGAAAATCATGTGGCAAGAAAATCAATATTAAAATTCGTACCCAATAATATATTATATTATTATATATTAGAGTGCTGGAGTGGAGACCGCGACTCGGCAAACGTAGTGTGGGACGCCCTCCTGCTAGATGGAGCGACGATCTGCGCAAGGCCGCTGGCAGAGTCTGGACGCGTGTAGCCGAAGATCGGGCTAGGTGGCGCGCCTTATGTGAGGCCTATGTCCAGCAGTGGACTGCCGCGGGCTGATATTGGATATATTCTTGGGGACATCTCAAGTGTAACTAAAATAAACCGATTTTTCCAGCGCCAAGGGAACCCGGCAACTCTATTTACGTGAGCTCCTGTGCAGACGCGGCACCTTGCGATTTGGACAAAAACTTTTATATGGCGAACGTATCAGTACCGTACCTCTGTTTGGAGCGCATCAAAAACCCAATGTTTGAAAATGGCGATAGAGCGGTTTAATTTAATATATTTTGAATGAATAAAGATTTATAAAGAATTTATTACATTTATATTTATTTATCTAAAATTAATAAAATAAAACTAATTTACCAAAAAATGACGGCGACGTGGTTCGCCACCCGACACGTCCTGATTCCCACGAGGGCGAGAAGCGACTAACGGAGAGCCGTTTCGCTACGATGAATGTGAGTTTATCAACGCAAAAAGCGAAAACGCTATAAACAATGTCAAAATGACAAGTCTTGATTGCATATTCGGATCAGAAAAAATATTGCATTGAATAATTTGAATCTCACAGCTCTACCAATAGAAAATTTAGTTGAGGAAGAATGGATGAAAAGATGATTGAGTGAAGAGGAAGCAAGGAAGGTGTGCCGGGATAGTAGCAGATCGAGATCTGTGGCCTCTGCCTACCCCTACGGGAAACAGGCGTGACGATATGTATGTATAAGTTTTTTGGCTCTGGTGGTGAGTTTTCGTTGTGTGGTTTATCACGTTTTCTTTTTTTTTGCTTCGATAATTATAAAAATCTTGTTAATTATTCTAAATTAAGAAGAGAAGCTTTTAAGAGAATATGATTAATTTATCAATAGTCCAATGAACTTACATTGTATTTGCAATCATTACCAATTGAGATATTATATGTAGTCAACAGTCGTGGATTCAATTCCCGCATTGGAATAAATAGATATATGCGTTCATATATTATTTCAAGTGGCCAATGACGAGGTACTCGAACAAGTCAAGTAAAAACATGAACTTTTGCAGACCGTCAAAGGTAGAAAAGTTGTTTACCTGAATCATATCATGAGTGTAATGGAAAAGTAGCGAGCAAAATACAAGTTGGTCGGAATATCAGAAGGAAGTCTTAGCTACGTAATATCAGAGATAGGACCCGGATAGCGAGCCCGAAGGAGGAGGAGAGTTGTGCTGAATTTGCTGCCAATCTTCGCAATTCGGAGAGGCACTCCTAGAAGAAGGCTATTGTTTTCGGATTTTCCGAGAGGATATCTAGCATATCTATCGTGAACATGCGTGGTAGGTTAGTGTCCATTCCCCAAAAATCAGAAGGGAACAACAGTGGAACATACACGTATATATACTATAATATAATAAAAAGTAAATGGAAAATTAGAGAATAGAATTTCAGTAAAGAGGTATCTGTCTTTGTATTCAAATTTCAAAGCTGCACTGACAAGTTGTCTTAAACGCTAATATTATTGACACATTCAAAACGTTGACATCTGGCAAATTTACACAGAACCAAACCAGCAAAGACCATGATAATTAAATAGTTCGCTCGTGTACCATGAATATAAAAAAATGCCGTATAGAACCAACTCCAGAACCCCCACCGCCAGACCCATGTAAGTTACAGAAGATCAGACAAAAACAGAAAGCTGGGATTTGGATATGTGAAGACCCACCCGTCCCGATACCAAAACCACCGCCACCCTGTCTCGCCATTTGCATAGAGAAGATCAAGAACCTCCCAGTAGAAATTAAGAGACCGGAACAGCCGATTGTGTGTGTTGTGGAGAGAGAAGTGACCGGCACTGATAGATGTGACGCAATCGAAGCGGCAAGCGCTCGTAAACCTGACCTCCCGTGGCCCGGCTGCCCACCAGCTCCAACGATTCCACCGCCGCCCACACCGGATCCATGCGAAGAACAGCTCAAGCGACAAAAGGCAGCCGAGTGTAAGGAGAGAATGAAAAGGTATTTGCTGTAAAATGGACAAGTGTACCGAAACGAATCCACCCAAGTCTCTGATTAAATCATGCTTTGTGAATAGTTATCGACGTAAACTGCTATTTAAATCCTATTTGGTGAATCTATTCGAAAAAATGAAAGGGAAACGTAAGGCGAACTATGGTTTATCTAAAAATGTGGAGCGATCATCCTCCATGCACAGCAGCATGGTAAGCCAGACGAAGAGCCAAATTGAGGTTAGGATAAGGAGGTTGGAAATAATAACTAAAAATCTTGAAGCCGTGATTGGAGAACTGTCTGCCGTTCGATCAAATGAACTGGTGAAAAGCTGGTCAGGGATAAATAGTTACGACGGTAGAAAATCTAGCGTTTATTCCTGCAGTCGATGCAGGGTCAACACTGTAATTGTAACTGAGGTTAATTTCCCACCAAAAAACTATTGGAATTTAAAAAATAATCAACCCAATGCAGAAAACAGTCATAAATGTGAAAGCATAGGTAATTCGGATACAAATCTTAACAATATTGTAGAAAAAATAAAATCAGAAAAATCTTTAAATAATAACGAAGTTAAAAACCATAATGTCGAAGATATCTTATTTGAACTAAAATCGGAAATAAACAAATTGAAGTCGATTAAGAAATTTGGACATCACTTAAATAATTCTATAGAAGATGTATCATAAGTTTTATAATATATACGATACCAAAATAAATCCATTAATTTATACATTATGGACTTATTTAAGTTTTATAAAAATTCATGTAAATAATTTGAGACTTTTTATAGCACACATATGTAAGTGAATGTACCGTTGTAGATTATATATTATATAATAGACTATACTATGTATACTATAGACTATATATTATAGTATAACTAATTACCATCAAAGAACAGATATAATAAAACTATAACAAGCAAAAAAAATCGATCAGTACAATGGGTAGACAAATATCATCATCATCATTCGCAATCTATGGTACACTACTGCTGGACAAATACATCCTTCAAAGCGCTTCAACGAACTTGGTCTCCGGCTACACGCATACAGTTTCTGCCAGCGATCCTATGAAACCAGCCACCATCAGTGAGATTTCTGAACCAATACACCATTGGAACCTTCAAAACACAAACCTACTCATATATTAAAGGTCAGCTACGCGCTTAGGATAAGAATATGAATAATAGAAGAGTAAGAAGGAAATAATATGAAGGAAAGAAGAAGTAAAGGAAAGGGATAGAAATTAACCTTGATCCACGCTCGTACACCTGAGGGACGCCCGCTCCCACGCGAAATCCTTCTGTTGCCGCCTGGCCCTCGCGAAGAGGAAAGGGCCAGCGACAGACCCAACGTAGGAATAGGTTCAGCCACATCTCGACGATGCGAAGTCGTTACGTCCAAAAACCCCTGGGAACAGCGGCGTCTAGACCCGAGAGGCAGTCGTCCCCATGACTTGCTAGCACGAGCAGTGGGATTCATCCCCACACCCCTGTGGGTGTGGATGTCCCCGTATGTATATATATGGATAGAAATTGGGCCTACGAATGACATGTATGCTACCACCATGACTCTATACAGCTATAGAGCTATAGCGCTAACTATAGCTCTAACGAGCCGTGGTATCTTAATATAGTTTGTGGGTATATACAAATAAAACTTCGGTATTAAAATTGTTTTCAAAATTTTATGGCACTAACAATTTTAATATATTCTCATACAAAATACAACATTTAAATATTACATATCAATTTTTTATAAAACATTCAAAATTATCCAACGAAGCGATAGGCCTTGACTAGAATAAACTCATTTTCATATATTTTTATATATTCGAAGAAAACACTTATAATTAGAATACAGTACAATGGTGGATTTATGTTTGTGAACTATAAGCTTAGAGTTTTTGCCAAAAAAAGAAGTAAAACGGTCGTAGTGAACTTTTCCCGCCAATTTACACCAATGACATTGTGATTTTATTTAATAATTTCATGTATTAGTATTATATTTATTACTTCTGATGGCGCATTGTTCAATATATTTCGATGATTGATTGATGATTCAGGCGTTAGTTTGCGGAAATCCTTTACTATGTAGAAGACTTAACGGTTGTCTTCCGTAGAGTCTGCAGTGTGGAAAAGTGGTGGTGTGTGTTTGGTGTCGTTGATAATGGTTGGGAAGGGGAGATTGGCTGACGGCCGTTTATTCGGTAAGATTTAGTTTGTTATCCGTAAATCTACTTCTTCCAGTAGAAAACACACATAGTTATTTTCCAGTTTATGTTTGCTCGTTGCGGATCTTAGCTAAGTAAAAGTTGTGACTGTCCACACAATATATTTCGATTAAGGTGTAAAAGCGAAATGAAATAAATGCGTGCAGCGTAGTTTTTTAAATTGACTTCATGTCTTGAAGTCAATTTAAAAAGCTACGGTCCTTAACAAGTTTTGGTAGAACGGCCTCTATTTTATAAAGGCGTAACGTATCAAGTTTACTAGATATTAAAAACAGGTAAATATTGTCGATTGCACAAATAAGCTATAATTACTTCACGGGCCAGATACCAAAAGTGCTACCAGACATTTATGCGGACGAAAAAAACGAAAACGGTGTGAACGACACGTATCAAAAAAATTATTGCATACGCGGATCAGAAAGAGCATTCGTTTTAATTATTCATTCATTCATTCATTTGAATTAATGGCTTTCAATAGTGCCAAAATAGCACGGATGATTTCGCCATTGTCACGTAAAGGGTAGAAGACACGAAGGAGGTTAATCAGTGCGGTTGAGATAAGGAAGAAACAGAATGCACAGGACACGTATAGGATTGAACGGTGCGGTCGAAGTAACAGTGGAATAGAATGGAGAGGACACGAAGGAGATCGAGAATCGGTACGATCGAGATAACAACCTTAATAGAATTTTTAAATGAATAGGTATTTTATGATTAGCCGTTAAACAAAAACAACACAAGCATTTAAAAGAAATACTGCGTCGAATGGTACGGGGTCGAAACTGACTGTTTTTGCGTCATCAGATCAACTTTTTCAGATATCTCAAGTTTTTTAGCTCTAGTGGTAATGTTTTCGCTTTTTTGCGACGATATAGAAAAATTAGTGATATTTTTTTGTTATTTTCTTAAATAAGTATTAATAAGCATATTTACTAAATCCACCAATGCATACAATGTATACACTTAAGAATAAATACAGTAGATTATCAATAGTAATAACATAGAATGTTTGTAATATGGGTTAATTTTTTTATAGGTGCTGCCAATATATCATTTATGGATTACCAGGATGAATCGTAAATTTTATCTAGACGTTTCCAAATCCTTATCTATTTGTTATATCTCTTTTTTTTTTTGTATATCTTCATTTCTCTTTAAAATCAAATAATATAAGTATTTTACCTTATTTATTATTATATATTTATAATAAAATTATTTAAAGGCAAAATTAAGCTTAATTTCATTTAAATTAAAAGATCGCAGTAAAAACTGGCAAGTATAGGTACGCTAGTGATAATAATTTTCATCCACCATTTTCCCCTGTTTGAATAATCAATAAATTTCGATTACTTAAAAACACATTGAGATTATGGCTTTTAAATTATTTTGGCCTTATTCAACAACGTCTTTGTCCAATTGATGTTTAACAAAAAAAAACTAAATCGACACGACGCCGTTCTAAGTATTGTGATTAAGTCAGTGATTAACTGAAATTCAAAGAAGTCATTATTAATTCATTAATTTATTTAAATTAAAGAATGAATGAAATATGTCAGTGTTGATCATAAGCGAATATGAACACAAAATGAGTGTAATATAGAAGACAATTGCCTATTTGTTTCTTAAAAATGACAACATAACCTCAAAATAACATTTAAAAGTAAAAAGCGTTTGTAATGATTTTAATTATAATTATGTAGCACAATCTTAACAAACTTACATTACTGTATTATAAATTTTTAAAAAATATATAATCCTTTATTAGAAGAACTTTACACACAAACCTTATTTCCATAGTCAGAAAAAAATGTGATACGTCCGTTCTTATGGTACGTGGCGCTTGTCTATTTTAACAAAAGACGGATGTTTTTATCTGTATATTGTAGAAAAATACTTTTATTTAATTGCTATTATTTATAGATTAACTAATTTGTTATTCATTCCTTTCTATTATTTTTTGTTGTTCTTTCATTTTCAGAAATCAACGAAGGAGAAGCGTTTAATATACTGGATACATTTGTTTATATAATATATACGACAACAGGTTAGACACCATATTTTTCGTATGCCCATGACATGCTGATTTTCATAATACTACTAATTTTTTTTTTGTATTTTTATTACTGAACTAACTTCAAACAAAAGATGCGCCAAGTTTGTTACCGGTTTTCTTTGTACTTCAGTTTTTTTTAAAATTAAAATTAAATAATATACTTTTAACTATAAACATTTAATGCTATTTTTTGTAAATATTATTTTCACAAGAAAACCATATCAGCTACATATTTGTGAGTAAAATTGAAAATATATTCTGATTTTTTGCTATTTTTTATTTATTCACATAATTATTTAAAATTCAATGTAAAATATTTATTTAAATAGTTAATTTATTGAATTAATTTTCTTTTAAATCATAAAGTGAATTTTAATCTTAAATATTTTTAATATAACTACTAGAATTTGACATTTTTTCTTTTCTTTTATGGCAATTAGTTAAAACTATTGTATTATGCCAGTGTCAAGTAAAATGCAATAATATCAAATCTCTTAAAATGTCTAGTCAGCTTGTCACGTTACGTCTTGATAAAATGGTGGCTATTCTACCAAAATCTTCTATGGACTTTTTCGGTCAACTTAAAAGTCACGATACTTTCATTTATTTCATATCACTTATAAGTCTTAATCGAACTGTATAGTATATAACGCCACCACAATTAAACAATATAACTGATAATAATATAAGACTATGAAAATAAAATAAATACACAACGTGGCTGATATAACTTGGCGGGAAAAGTCAATTTGACATTTAAATATTTTAACGATCTATATTTTAAAAAAGGTATTCCTCTCACTTTTTACCATTTTTTATACTGGCAGCACCCATGAATTTACATAAGATACACAGCAAAGTATTATATAAGATACAAAATACATATGTATATCCATCCATATTCACTCATTTTGGCACATGATTTCATATATAGTTTTATTTTTCTACATTTTAAAAATTTATAAGGCACATTGCCGCTTTGTATATATAGGTAACACTTTATATTTTAGCTTTGTTTTATAGTAACAAATATAAAGAATATTCATGTTTACAATCTTAGAATTTTTTAACAATCTTAGAAAGTGTATAAAATTAATATATAAATAGTAGAAGAAACAAAAATGAAAAAATATATTTGACTAATGTTTACATTTTAAATATAATTGAAAGAACAAGTATACCAAAAAAAAATTATTAAATATTATAGTTTAATAACTTAAAATGATTCTTTATATATTAACAATTGGGAAAATAATAATTTTCCACAGCACCGTAATAAGAGTTATACATTATTTTTAAAATAAATATTCATATATATGAAAGAACATTTATAAATGTACTTTTTTAAATATCAAATGAACTTTTCTATATTTATTTCATTATTTTTTTTACTATTTTTGTACAACCATCCATACGTTCGTAGACGTGTTTAAATTGTATATCTATAACCTCAAGCATAATATGATATAATACTAAAACATCTATATACAAAATATTCAATAAAAACCGGCGTCTCTTCTGAAAGAACCATCCTCGGGGATAGCTCCCGAAAACCCTACTGATAGGGTGAAAAACCTGTACGGTTGCCAGCCGTTACAGGTGAAAACAAAACCGAAAGTTTAATAAAAATTTTTTTTTTATTTTTTTCTCAGAGGAGGTGGCATTGGAGGCTGGTGGAAAGGATGATACTGCCGGGACAGTATACTCTCCTGGAAAAAGAAAATTATACATTACAAGATGACCCAGTGGACTTCGTTTCACCTAAAAGTTATACAAAAATGATATATCCTAGTAGGCTTATGTTATGCTGGCTATGCTAGCTAGGCTATGCTGGCTAGCTGGTATGTTAGCATTTAAGTGTGCAATACTTTTCAAAATCGCACAAAAGAAACGACAGTTTTGTATAACAACACGTCCATTACACGATAAATCCGTCACGAACGCCATCTATCGAAAGTAATTGGAAGTGTAAAATAGAAAAATATTTTTTCACTTTTCAATTTCTTTTATGTTTTCCCTATATGTTTTTATTTGTAAACCTTCCCTGTATTAGGGAGATTAAAAGAAGAAAAATATTCATCGGTCGAGCCGATCGCTGAAATAAAAACGTCACTAAACAGACACTTTTCCCGCCAATTTAAACCAAATTGGCGGGAAAAGTGTACGTGTATAGCGAACAAAATAAAAAATAATCAAATCGGTCGAGCTATGTCTGAGTTTTAGCGAGACTAACAAAATAGCTCTCCATTTTTATATACATAGAAGATGAATAATTTTTTACAAGATTACAGGAAAAAAATATTTGTTTATTACATTTAAGACTCGCTATTTAAGAGAAGGGTCAGTAGCGTAAAAAGTCAGATAGTAGACTAGGTTTAAAGTCATGGGTTCAATTCCATTTTATTGTACAAGCCATGACGTAAGATTGTTGGGCACGTGACCTTTCTGACTTGTTTAGAACGACAGTTATATGGATAATGGAACGCTGAAGGAGTGAGTATAAGAGGCCATCTATAAATTACGTCACATTATTTTAATTATTTGAAACCCTCCCTAACCCTCTTTGTTACACGTTGGAGTGAAATATGAAATATAAAGGACTTTTACAAATATATGCATGATTAAAACTCATCCTTCTCTTGTTTACTCGATGCTATCCTTGATATGGTGTATAACTTCCTCCCTCTTGCTTGACGTGTGACGTAATTTATGGATGGCTTCTAAGTACTAGCTTAGTAGTTAGTTCCCTTGACCTTAACGTGTGCCGTAATTTATGGATGCCCCCCTAAGTACTAGTAAATTATAATATTAGTATTTATTTTCAGTGTGAAACATCTTATTGCGGGGTATGGGAGTGAAATCGTAGATGGAGACGTCGTCTCGATTCAGACTACGCTCCCTTCCACTCGACTCTATACAGGGTCACTTACACGTAGCCGTGAACTTGCGGTAAAGACCAGGCCATCATCAATGTTTCACATCTACCAAGAATCCTATGACGATTTTCTACTTTTTAAAATAATGAGAGGCTTTATGATGATACGTACCACGTCGCTTGGTCCATTTTGAGCTGCACTCATTTTCCGCTCTTGCAGAATTATTTGGTTTGCAGCGCTGCAAGAATACGTACACGATTTTAGAGAATAATCTAGAAGTAAATGTTCCTCTGCGAAATATTACAGCATTAAACTGAGTAGCCAAGGTTCATTTTTTATGGGATAGGAAGGCAAACGAGCATGCGTGTCACCCGATGAAAAGCAATCAACGCCGCCCATAGACATCCGCAGCGCCATATGCAGTTGCCGACCTTTAGGGAAAGTGACATTATAGGAGTGGGGGGGGACGATGTTGGTCCTCCGGAACTCAGGCCGCTCACCGTACGAAGCGCGGTAGCTAAGCTTCCACTCAGACGCCGGTTTTCTGCGGGAGTATGATACTTCCCCGGGCGAGCCGGCACATTCGTGCTACAGACAAATAATATGCTATACTTGACAAAGTATTCGTCTGCAGCATGGCTCTACCACTAATAGAGTATAGGTTATCTAGTCGATGGGTTTTCGGGGAGGCCTATATCTGACAGTGGAATGCCGTAAGCTGATGATGATGATAAATCGGAACTTATAAAGCAAGAATATTATTGTTTTTGGACACAATGTCCCTTACGTATCCATCTCCTCCTGAGTGAGATCGAGTGCCTCCTGCATTTCGCGGGAGGTGCTCTGGATGAAGTCCTTATCACAGTACTTGCCCAGACCCTGCTCTGTTAGTACCTGAAAAATTAAAAAGAAACTTATACTTTTTAATTAAACTAGCCTTCTAATCACATTATAAATTTTTACAAAAAAATCTAATGCAAAAAAAAAAACAACCAAATATAAAAAACAAAATCATCAAAATTGGTCAAACCGTTTCCCCAGTCAGTCCCCGGTCCCAGGGCGAGCCGGCCTTTTCATGCTACAGACAGAATATGCCATTCTTGACAATCTATTAGTCTGCAGCGTGGCTCTACCAATATTAGGTATACATATTAAAAGCAGTTAGTTTTCCTTTAAGTCTAGAAGAGAAACTGCAATTTTTTTCTAATTTTTGATATATGTGTTCTTACATTGTACTAACTAAGGGACGAGCCTAGTTTTGCACAACACAGGGAATCCTAGTGTGGAAACTAGTCCTGTAACATATGTAAAATTCTAAGATTTTCGACTCTCTCTCTCTCTCTCTCTCTCTCCATTCCCTTACTACCCACATTTCCATAATTTACCTTCCTCTGCACTGTTTCTTACCATTAGGTAACCCGAACGCTTGTTTACCAATCAAATCCATAAAAAAATAACTGAAAAACAACAAAAACGATAAAACTCACTCGAGTGATAAGGTTCTCCGCTGGATTTTCCACACAATAAGGCACGGCATTTGTCTGTCTCGGTATTTTGTCACGATCTGTATAATAGACATATAAATATAATTAAATATAACAATTCTCAGTTACCAGTGTGTCCTACCTGTACTCTCCTACAGCGACGAAACGTGGACGCTGACAGTCCGTCGCTTCACAAGCTAAAGTCGCTCAGAGAGCTATGCTCAGAGTTTCTCTGATAGATATGATTCGGAATGAACAAATCCGCCAGAGAACTAAAGTCACCGACTTAGTCTTTCGAATTAGCAAAATAAAGTGACAATGGTCGGGTCACGTTTGTCGGAGATCCGACAATCGTTGGAGCAGACAAGTGCTGGAGTGGAGACCACGTCTCGGTAAACGTAGTGTGGGACGCCCCCCCCCCCCCGACTAGATGGTGCGAGGATCTGCGCAGGGCGACTGGCAGAAACTGAAAGCGTAAAGCTGAAGATTGCTCTAGGTGGCGCTTCATGGGAGAGGCCTATGTCGAGCAGTGGACTGCCGCAGATTGTTGATGATAATAACTCTCAGTTTATGGCTGACAGATGGCGAACTCGGTATAAGCACTAGCTCTATCACTTATACAAGGAGCCTGATGTCATTAACATACTTATAATTGGAAGCTTACGGTGGGCAAGAATGGATGCAACCAGAGCATCCAAACGTTTACTGAAAACCAGGCGAAGAAACCGAGGCAGGCCAAAAGTCAAGTGTCAAGATGGAGTCGACCACACCAAACTCTCGGCATGTCAAATTGGAGGGAGAAAACAAAGAATAGATTGAACTGAGAGGGTATTCTGGAGCAGGCCAAGGCCCATTCGCGGCTGTAGAGCCTTTGACGACGATAAACTCCCAGTTTCCTACGTACCACTGCTCTGTTCTTCCCGGCATAGAAGTGCCTCGCCATTTTTTCCCGTAAGTGTCATACGAGGCGGTAAATACCGTCTAGCATGAAGGGAGCAACGTCTGCTAGAATAATCATCAATCATTCCCAATTCGTCCGCCAAGGTCGAGATTTTTTTATGTGATAGGAAAGCAAACGAGCAGGCGTATCACCTGATGGAAAGCAATCAACGCCGCCCATAAACATCCACAGTGTCATAGGCAATGCAGAAGCATTGCCGGTTTTTAAGGAAAGTATCATTATGGGAGAGGGGATGGGTAGAGATTTGGCCTCCGGAACTCAACCGCTTACAAGACGAAGCGCAGTAGCTAAGCTACCACTCAGACGCCGATGTTCTGCGGGTGTGCTACTTCCCCGGGCGAGCCGGCCCATTCATGCTACAGACAAATAATATGCCATTTTTGACAAATTATTCGTCTCCAGCGTGGCTCTACCTCTGCTAAGATTACGGCAACACCCCTCAATTTTGAGAACACTGTCCCGCATCAATTGTGCATACAACCGTAGTATTGAGGATGTAACGATATTGGTCGCAGTCAAAGGTCTATACCACGACAATGCTATGCAGGTAGATTGCGGATCAGAAAAGAAATACAACATATCAATTACAAGTATATCAGTTTATTTAACATATAAGTCATGCTAATAATAATGAGAATAATTTATTTCAAGCAAAATGTATTGTTGAGCTTTTTAATTTAAAAATGAAAATCTTTCTTTTTTATTTGATGGCTATTAGTTATAACTATTATGCCAGTGTCAAGTCAAATACAATAACATCAAATCTCTTGATAAATCTATTCAGCTTGTCACATTACGTTTTAATAAAATGGTGGCAATTTTACCAAAAACTTCTATGGACTTCTTCAGTCAACTGAAAAAGTCACATTACCCGCATTTATTTCATATCACTTTACTTATACGCCTTAATCGAACTATATTGTAGAATATGCCACCAAAATTAAACAATATAACTGATAATATAATAAGATTATGAAAATGAAATAAAAACACAACGTCACTGATGTAAGTGGGCGGGAAAAGTACAATGAAAAAACTTGCTAATTTTAAATTTTATAAAAAAATACTATTTAAAAATAAAAATTGATCATAATTTAACGATGATATAAGCCGAAATACGTTTCAGTTTATCGAGTATTAGTCTGTTAGTGCTTTTGGATTACTATAATGTTCATGTTGAATATAATTTATTTCTATCTATTATTAATGATCGTTCCATGCAATGTTATCAAACAGTTTCTGATAAAACTTCTATGCATGCGTTTAAAATAATAAAATAAAAAGTGAAAAAATAAAATTGAACACAATCACAACACACTAAAACAAACTTACGGCTGTTTCTCATACTCTGCATTAAATCGTTCGACGTTTTTCTGGAAACGTTGATATTGTTCAATGCTCTATACTAGTGTCAGAGGTAACGATATGTTTTTTTTTTCATTGTATTTTTGTAATTAATTCATTAATAACAAAGATTCTATTATCTTTATTTTTAATAATCTATTAAGAACACGCGCACAATGAGTTACAGATTAAAAATTAGGACAGAGAAAATATAATCGTAAATTTATAATAATTTTATTTAATAGAATTCACATTTTTCAGCGTTGAGTGAAAAATGTTTTTTTTTTTTATTTTATTATATTGTATTGAGTGTAGTTACTATATTATCATTCCAAATATATAATATTATATAAATATAACTATAGCTTTTGACGCTTTCTAAATTATTTATAAACCCAATGAAGTATTAAAATGAATTTCATTATCGTGTACTTGTGGAATTGAAGTTTATAGAAATATATTTTAACGATATTTAAAATTATCGACAACAGCATAAAGCATTCGATTATTCTGTATTTTAATGTGCAATGATGTGAAAAAGAATACACAGAACATCGATGACACAATAATTAAGTCGATTATAATTAAATTTATTTAATAATACGAAAATTGAAAAAAATAACAATAATAGTATTAAGAAAATAAACGAGAATTAAAGTTTATTGTGATTATTTTATATTTTTGAGGTTAGGAAAAATAATATTTCAATATAATAATTAAATGATGATTAATACTTTTTATCATATGATTGCTTTTTAAAAAATTAAGTATTGGTATTAAAAAATATAAGGTTTTACGTACAATAACATTATAAATGGGCAAATGTGTTTTTTTTAACCTCCAAATTATTTTACTGCCATTTTTCTTAACCTGGACAATTAGACAAATACATAATACTCACTCGATAACTTTGAATATTCGCTCGGAGTCCTTGCCGTGTAGTAGGGGCTGCATAGCAATTTCCTCATCGCTGTGATGTTCTTCATCATATTTTCTGATGAACAAATATTATATATATATATATATATATATATATATATATATATATATATATATATATATATATATATATATATATATATATATATATATATATATATATATATATATATATATATTTTTTTTTTTAAACTATATTTACATTTTTTTTTATTATTGTAATTACTATTACAATAAAAATTAAGTTTTTGCTTAAACTCCAAACCAAAAATTGATAATAACTATACATTTTTGAGTGTAAAGATAGCATATTGCATAATCTTTAACTTTATTCTTATGGTGTACATACATAATAATTTAATGTGAAAATTGCTGACTCCAAGATCAGAACAATAAGTTAGCAATAATATGTGTCATATGACATGGAACGATTTTATGAAATAGAACAGTTTCATGAAATCGAACGACTTTATGAAATAGAACAGTTTCATGAAACCGAACGATTTTATGAAATAGAACAGTTTCATGAAATCGAACGATTTTATGTAATAGATCAATTTCAGGAAATCGAACGATTTTATGAAATAGAACGAAATATGACTTCGAAAGTTATATGACATCGAATAATTTAATCATCAACATTTAATTTTTTATGAGTTAAACCGAACGATTTTATGAAATAGAACAGTTTCCTGAATTCGAACGATTTTATGTAACAGAACAATTTCATGAAATTGAACCATTTCATAAAATCGAATATGAAATACAACAATTTCATAAAATCGAACGAAATATGACATCGAAAGTCTGAAAAAGATTTCATATAAATCGAAGGATTTTAACATCATCATTAGTTTTTTATTAGTTTAAGTATATAGTTAGGATTTGTGCTTACGATTCATCTTCAGGCATTTTTCCATCAAGCCCTAACTCACGTTGCATCATCAAACTCAGTGTTTGGCCCCCCTTTGCCGCACCTGTAATAATATTTTTGTTAAAATTTGGACAAATGTGTTTCAATAGATAATATAGCCATCAAATACTCAGAACGAGAAATGATACTTCTGTTTTTTTTCATTTTCGGAGAGCGAAAAACGCAGAACATATTGACACGGCCGATTTAAAAATCATAAAGTCTAATTTTAAAAGTAGAGTCTTTCTAGATAAAATTCATCAATAGACAACGGTTCAGTGGCGAAGCTACCACGTCCGCAGTCTAAGATCGCGGGCTCGATTCCAAGGAAAAATATATGTACATATGTTTCCAAGTATTTATTGAAAGTTTGAATGCCTCGCCATAATTTGTTGATAAATATTCATTCCTCGGGAAATGGTGATGCCTTGATCCTAATAATAGGACATATTTAGGCTGTAAAAGAAGTAATTAATCAGAGTAATTCAGAACAAGTAAAATCCTAGATAGGGGTTCACTAATAACTTTATTATTGTATGTGATGGACGCTAGCCCCCACGCCATCAGTGTGTTCAATTTTTTTTTATGGGATAGGAGAGCGAACGAGCAAGCGTGTCGCCTGATGGAAAGCAATCAACGCCGCCCATAGACAACCGCAACACCGCAGGAGTCGCGGAAGCGTTGCCGGCCTTTTAGGTATGTATATCAATTAATGATGGACTACATTCTATTATTTAAACATCGACATGTCAAGAAGGACATTGAAACCTTCAGAAGAAACTTCATTTTAATTTGCACATTTTTTAAAGGCTGGCAATACCTCTTTTTTATAGACGAGCGGGCAATCGAGCTTGCAGGTCACCTCGTGGTAAGCAATCACCGCCGCCCATAGATATCCGCAACGCTGAAGGCGTCGCAGATGCGTTACCGGCCTCTAACGAACACATACGCTTTGTTTGGAATGCCCCCATATCGTAACCACGTGGGAACACCGCAGGTGATAAGTTGTTCCACATTTCCACAGTTCGTGGCAGAAAACTGCGACTAAATCGCACGGTGGTCGACGGCCAGCCATTCAGGTGATGGGGATGGAATCTATTTTAGTGGCGCGTAGTGCGATGGTGGAACTGTGCGGCTGGGAGGAGATTAAACAACTCCGCGGAGCATCCGCCATAATAAATTCGATACAGTACGCAAAGAGATGATGCATCTCTGTAAACAGATAAAAGATCGAGCCTATCGGAAATCCTGCGGTCGAAAATTCGAGACGCTCTCTGTTGAATGCTATCAAATGAAAGAAGCTGGTATTTCTGCAATGTACATGGTTTTGCAGATATCTATGGGTGGCATATTGCTTTACATAGTTTTGCCTTTCTATCTCTTAAAAGACTTTTAGTCACTGTAACACTTTTTTTTAACAGCCCATATATGTCCCACTGCTGAGCACGGGTCTCTATTTCTGGAGGAATAGACATTAACCCACCACGCTTGTCCAATGCAGATTGGCGGGGTTACCAGACTCGGAAATACATCTGTAGGCCATTCATATATTTATTTCGATCCGGGGATCAAACGCGCGACCATTGACTCCGCGGACGGAGGGCCCCGCCACTGGGCTAATTGGTCGGTGAGACAGTTACCGTTTGGTTTTCGAACGGGCCTAGGCGTTGGCGGATTGTAGAAACTCTCTCGGCCACGTTTCTTGATGGTTGTCCACACCGCGCCGAACAAGGTGTGGTTGCGCTGGAAGATATCGACGAAGCTCATGTTTAGAAAAACATTAGTTCATATTTATCATAATTAACTTACTCAATATCATCTTCAGAGTTTAATAAGTAATGCGGGAAATTAGTCTCTGCCGAAAAGTATTTAGCCACGATATGATTTGAAGATGTTAATGCTAGTAGCCCATTCACTTTAACAGCTTTATGTTGGGTGCAGGTATGCAAGTAAGATGTATTTAGGAATCTGCACAAAATACAGTCAATATCTCTGACTTATAACAATTTAAGTCATAATGATGATTTAGATGGTTAGTATAGGGTAAAATTATATTTTTATTTGAACACAGTCAATATCTCTGACTTATAACAATTTAAGTCATAATGATGATTTAGATGGTTAGTATTGGGTAAAATTATATTTTTATTTGAACACAGTCAATATCTCTGACTTATAACAATTTAAGTCATAATGATGATTTAGATGGTTAGTATTGGGTAAAATTATATTTTTATTTGAACACAGTCAATATCTCTGACTTATAACAATTTAAGTCATAATGATGATTTAGATGGTTAGTATTGGGTAAAATTATATTTTTATTTGAACACAGTCAATATCTCTCACTTATAACAATTTAAGTCATAATGATGATTTAGATGGTTAGTATTGGGTAAAATTATATTTTTATTTGAACACAGTCAATATCTCTGACTTATAACAATTTAAGTCATAATGATGATTTAGATGGTTAGTATTGGGTAAAATTATATTTTTATTTGAACACAGTCAATATCTCTCACTTATAACAATTTAAGTCATAATGATGATTTAGATGGTTAGTATTGGGTAAAATTATATTTTTATTTGAACACAGTCAATATCTCTGACTTATAACAATTTAAGTCATAATGATGATTTAGATGGTTAGTATTGGGTAAAATTATATTTTTATTTGAACACAGTCAATATCTCTGACTTATAACAATTTAAGTCATAATGATGATTTAGATGGTTAGTATTGGGTAAAATTATATTTTTATTTGAACACAGTCAATATCTTTTACTTATAACAATGAAAATCATAATATAGAAGATAAATCGAAGATATCATTATCACTAAATATACGTACCCTATGCATTGGCTCAACAGCCTCAGGAACAATCTCATCCAGGTTTCCAGATATAGCCCTCTTGAGTTCAGGTCCAGCTTCGTGCAGTGTCCGCAGACCTGCCTGCAGCGTCATCTGATTGTTCTGCAAAGACGCTGCGGCAGCTTGTTCCTTACGTTTACGGAACCTGCGGCATTTGAATGGTGGACAGGGGATGAGATATAAAAGTCTTCTCTAAGAACGAAAATTGTGCTTTTCTTGCTATTACTTTTGAAAATTTCTATTAAAAAAAATAGGTGTTTTTTTTTTGTTATTACCACTTCTAAAAAGGTGTTTCTAATTTGTGTATAAAATTCGTGTATTTATTAGTAAAAAAGGGGCGTGTTTACCTTCGGTAAAACCAAAATCCTCTACATGGTCTATGGGTTCCAACAACATGTCTTCTCGATGTGATTTTTTTTTTTTGGAAATGACGATGTATCATGTTAGATAAAGCCAATTGAAAGAAAAACGAACGCCGTTCGCTCATGCATAATTCCTTTTAACACAGTATCACGCAAATAACACGCAAGAGGTCAGCGAAAAAAAGAAAAAAAGGGGGGGGGACGATGTGCAATTGACACAAGCGAATGACGAAGGGAACAACAAAAGTGTTACACACGGAGAAAACATGCTTTGGAATGTATCGGAAGAGATCGTTTTCGATAAAAAAAAGTCATGCTGTGAAACTTCGGACAAATGAAATAAACCTTTATTATGCGGAAAAGCTGAAAAATAAAATATAGTTTCACAGTAATACAATCACATGAGAATTTATAAAAAAACTTTGGTTTAAAAATTAGGGTTGCCATATGTAAAATTAAAAAACTCAACCGAAAAAGGAGCAAGCATGAAAAAATTGCGAGACAAGAACAAATAACCTACAAAATGAATATAAAAATATTGTGATTGCATTACTGATTATCTAAATGAAACGGGAGCATCATTCACAATCAAAACTTCCATTAAAAAAAGTGGAAAATTCTCAAGCAACGCCTTGAATTTATCGATAAAATGGTCATCACTATCGATATCAAACGCCAAGGACTAGCAAGCGTAAATACAGCGGAATTGTTTCCAAGTTGCTTATACTAGTGGTTCAGTCGACTTACGCATGGTTCCTATAAAAATAGAAAATAGCCTTGTTAATATTGCATTTGTTTACTATGGTACTACTCAAAAAAGTTATTCGTTATATATGTATTTAAAAGTTATTCGTTATATATGTATTTAAACGTTATTCGTTATATATGTATTTAAAAGTTATTCGTTATATATTTAATTTGTGTTAAAATAGAATAAAATTTATTTATTTATTTTATATAAGTTATAAAATAAATAAAGTACACAAAAAAACTACAATGTATATATTATGAGAAATAATCTAAAATTATATTAGAAATTAATTTTAATAATGAGTTATCAAATTTTATAATACATTCATTTATTTTCATATCAAAGCTTTTGAAATGAAAAACATCTGTAACATCTAACATTTAAAAGGAGAACATTTGTTAAATAAGAAATGTATATATTATTTTATTAATGAAATCAACGAATTAAAAATAAAATAATAGAGATGTACCGATAAAATATCCTCTAGCCTGGAAAGTAATTAATATTTGTCATAGTGATTCAAACATTTTTTTTTTATTAAACAATTATTAATTACGATCCTAATCAACTTTTCCATCTAATGTTTTTCTGGAGTAAATCGCGTGCAGCACTAAGACCGTTCATTTAAGTGGCGAAAAATTTAACTATACTTTAATTTAAAAGACGTGAATCTAGTTCATAAACTAGATGGCACTATCTGACAGTCAGTCAAGTATATTCTATTTATATTATATAAAAAAATATCAAAGAAAATTTAAGAATACTATTTTTATTGTAATTTATTTTTATATATGCTTCATATATATTTAGAACATGTATCTAAGCACAATAAACAAATAACCTAAAAAAATTAAAGTCATTTCCTACTTTTATATCCTTTTATTAAATATATAAGACATTTTTTCCTTTCATATAAAACTAAATTTAATTAATGAATTAATATTTGAATAAACTGTATTAAGTGTTACCCACTACAAATTTAAAAAAATGTATTTGAACTTGAGTGAATGGATAAAATAGTATTTTATTAACGATTCAGAATTTCAACGAGATATATAATTAGATATAGGAATAGGACGAATAGGACGAAGGAGAATAAAATAGGACGAGCCGTTTTGCTGCGATGAATGGCAGCGGATGGAGCTCTGTGGTCTCTACCAACCCCTGCGGGGGATAGGCGTGAATATATAAAAAAAAATATATAGGAATAGTGGGAATTAATAGTAGGAATTTAAAACACCATTATTTTTGGGACTATTGCTCGGTACATCTCTATTTCGAACAGTGTGTTATTAATAAATAAATATAACAATGAAACGAACCTTCGGAAGTAATCTTGGATAAGGAATGTAGCATAGAACTTGCCAACTGTGATCTCGTTAGGATCTCCCGGTGGAGGCACCACCTGATCTAGAAGCTTTGGTGAAGTCCTCTTCCAAATTTTTTTGATTATCGCTCTCAATTCTGTATTGCATTCATCTATCACACCTGTTTACAAATAAATTTCAACGTGCTAGTCTATTAAGAAAGTCTGATTGTAAGAACAACCGATCAACTCGCCAAAAAGAAAAGTTTCATCCCCACCTCTGGTGTCTGGATGAGTGGTTGGATCTGGACGAAACAATATTTGGTTTATAACACTTTTATTACAAAATCTTTTTTTTTTAATTATTGCGTTGAAATTTCAAATTTATTCTTTAAAATAAAGGCGTGTCAATATTGAACTCAATAACACGAACATTTGACGTAAAGAGGTCAATGAACTCTTTAAAAGAAAAGAGTCAATGAACTCAACATGATACACATTGTCCACACGTTTGTAATTGGATGGAACAACATTTCAAATTTTTTTAATGAAGAAAATCTTGCAAATAATTTTTTGTAAAAGAAAAAGTATAGCTTTCGGATATAACCATACATGTTCCAATGCTGAGCACGGGCCTCTCCATTACTGGAGGAACGGACGTTAACCCACCACGCTTGTCCAATGCGTATTGACGGAATTACCAGACTCGGAATAAATATTTATAATCCATGCATATATTTATTCCGATGCGAGGATAGAACCCGCGACCGTTAACTCCGTGAGCGGGAGACCCCGCCACTAAGCCAATCGGTCGTCTTTTGATGTTTGATTGTCACTTTTGCCTATATTACAAGTTATCTATTTATCTATCTATCTAAACCTAAAGTACGTAAAGAAGAAATGAAAAATTATAACCCACTGACCAGTGGTTTTTATCTGCAACTGGGTCCGCACCACAGCGAAGAGCGTCGCGTTGAAGTTCACGGTGCCGTCGGAGTTAAGGGGCATGTTCATGGAGACCAGACGTTTGCACGCCGTCCGGTGGGGACACAGCTTGCCGAAGCCTAGTACAAAAAGTCATTGCTACATCCAAACAGAATGAAGTAAAAGAAGGCGGGTGAAGGTAAACAATGCTCTTAATTCAAAAAACAACCCTACTGTCTCTAGTGAAGATGTATTGCTTACCATCAGGCGCATGCTTGCTCGTTTACTGTAAAATAAATAAAATAGATGAAAAATAAAAAATTAAACTTACCCAGTGGTGGGCTTATCTTCCTCAGCAGGGTGACCACATCCAAATGTTTGATTCTGCCTTTCGCGTCCGGATCGTATTCACTCCATAGCCTGTTTATGTAATCATTTTAAATACAAATCAAATTAGATACAAATCAGTTTAGATACAAATCAGTTCAGATACAAATCACTTCAGATACAAATCAGTTCAGATACAAATTGGTTTAGATGCAAATCGGTTGAGATAAAAATTCGATTAGATACAAAGCCGTTTCCATGCGTTTTGATTGTGTGATGATTTACCCAATGGTAAAAAATTGCTAAATCGAAGACACCTTTTCCATAAAAATGTTCCAAACTCACCTGACAAACTCATCCAAATGATGCGGCCCCAAGATGGACCAGTCTCTTGTCAAATAGTCAAAGTTATCCATGATAACGGCAACGAATAAATTGATGATCTGAAATTATTATTTTAAATTATTTATCTAAACGAATAACTTGATTTTACTGCCTTTTTTAGTAATGAGATTGTTGACGGTCCAGAAAAATGGAGTCCATACCGGTGAGATCCTTCAACCTGGGTGGCCAGGAGATATCGCTGTTACGGCTTTTTTTATTATTATCGGATAGGAAGACGCCGCCCATCGATATCTCCACCAACTGAGCTATCAGTGGTTAAATATCTTTGCAATTAATGAGTTGACAACAAAATGTATGAATCAACTTTAAATAAATGAGCATTGTAAATTTAAATGATTAGTTCATTTAAATTTACAACGCTTAATGAATATAATAATACATTGACCATGATAATTACGCATATTACCAGTATCAGTAGTAATTTACTCTGAAAATTCATATCATAAATTACAAGAATATTATAAATTATTTTCTTTTTACATTCCTACTTACCAGAAATGTGCACAGCAGAGAAAATGAGATGAAATATGGAAAAGCGAGGGTCGTTCCACAATTCTCCTCGGGACCCTCTTGAGTCGAGTTGGTCTCAGTCCTGATGCAGGGCACGGGCTCTCCAGGGTGATTGTCATCGTTCGAGGACACTGCCATCATGATCTCCTGCCACGCTTCACCTGGACAATGGCACTAATTATTTGGCACTAAAATACGTCATCGAATTTACCGACATAGAATGGGATCACTCTATTTTAACCCTCATATATCATATTATTCCAATTATAATCATTCCAATTAGCACAGTGGCGGAGCCCCACGCCCACGGGGTAAATGGTCGCGGGTTCGATCCCTGCATCGAAATAAATATATGTATGGTCTACAGATATACTTCCGAGTCTGGTAACCCCGCCAATCCACATTGGACAAGCGTAGTGGGTTAACGTCTGTTTCTCCAGAATAATAATAATACTGTGAATAAAAAAATGTCATATTAGGTGACTTTGGCAGGACTAGTTAAAACCCGCTGAGCGTTGGAAATACAACCTAATGGATGTATCGATAAAGGTGAAACTTTTTACTTTTAAAAACGACCGAGACTATTCGACGCAGGGTTTTTTTATTCAAACGGTGTATACAAATAAAATATATTATTTTCTATTCACAGTGATTACGTTTTCTGTCGTCAATATATTATTTATTGTAAACCAAAAACAAAGTTTTACAATAATTTATAATATAATATTTATAAAGTACAAAACTGATCTCTGATCATTGTTAGAAAATTCAGTGTTACATTAATAACTATATCACCTGTCGCCGACCGAAACAGCACCATTAGAGCACCCCCAAAGGTCTGGAAGTTGTTGTTTCTCGTGATGATATCCCCGAGTTGTATTTTTCCAAATAACTGAAATAAGTGTTTGTATATTTATGAATACCAATTGCCTCAGTGGCGGGTGTGAGACCACAAAGTCGACAGACAAACAAACAGACAGACACATTTATTTCATTTTTTTTTTTAAGAGATAGGAAGGCAAACGAGGCAGGCATGTCACCTGATGGAAAGTAATCAACGCCGCCCATAGACCACCCATGCGCCATAGGCAGTGCGGAAGCGTCGCCGACCTTTAAAGAAAGTGTCATTATGGGAGTGGGAATGGGAGGGGGTGGGCAGAGGGAGGGGGGAGGGTGTTGGGCCTCTGGAACTCGATCGCTCACCGTATGAAGCGCGGTACGTAAGCTACCAATCAGACGCCGGTTTTCTGCGGAAGTTTGTTACTTCCCCGGGCGAGCCGGCCCATTCATGCTGCAGACAAATATGCCATTCTTGACAAAGTATTCGTCTGCAGCGTGGCTCTATTACTATTGAAGATACATACTAAATACACGGTTCATATTAAATAATGTTATATTACATACACAAATAATTTATTTATTCACATATGTATATACATATATACACATGCATACATACAGACATAAATAAACCGCAGAGTGAAAATGGCCGATGACTCAGTCGAAACCTCCACTCGTTGAGCAGACAAACTGATTTTCTACGTGGACAATCAGAACTTTTACTTAGCTAAGATCCGCGACAAGCAAAACAATAACAGAAAATTAATAATGAGTGTTTTCTACTGGAAGAAGTGGATTTACGGGGAACTTAAACTTCCACTTCTTAAAGTAAAAAAAACACACATTAATATTTTTCTATTTTTGTATGCTTGTCGCGGATCTTAGCTAAGTAAAAATTTCCGCAGACGCCAGACTCCATTAATCCAGTTGATTTTCTGCCACCGCCCGACCCTCATAGAGATGCAGTGCAGCGCAACTTGAGAAATTCGAACCTTATATATGTACCTATATTTATAATAAACCCCTACATATATACTTATAATCTATAATAAAGCCTTACATAAAATAAAAACGATGTGTCGCATACCTATACAAACTAAAAAATTAGGTTTCTATTGTCGAGTTCTATTGTCAGGTTGTGTACCAAAACATGTCGTAACATGTCATGACATGGCTTCTGACATGTCATGACATGTTACGACATGTTTTAATAATGAAATAAAATAGCCTTATACTTTTATTAAAAGTGAAACTACATGCAAAACACCGTAGTGGAGGAGACATAATATATTGTTCCATTATTTGATCGCCTAGTATCGGAAAGAGTCGACGGTCGCGAGTTCAATCCCCGAATTGGGGTAAATAAATATATGTACGGCCTACAGATATTTATTCCGAGTCTGGTTATCCCGCCAATCCGTCTTATACAAGCGTGATTGATTTATGTCTTGTCTTCCAGATACGGGAAGGTTCTTGCGAAGTAGTAGGACATATGTGGGCTGTAAAAAAAACACATTTTTTTAATGTACCTGCATTCCAACCACAGCGTAGATGAAGAAGAGCAGAACGATAAGCAGAGCGACGTACGGCAAGGCTTGGAACGACTTGATGAAGGTCCACAGAAGAGTCCGGATTCTTTCGCCGCGCGAGAGGAGCTTTATCAGCCGCATCGCACGAAAGAGACGGAAGAACGTAATGTATTTCAGAAGTGTTCCCTGAAGTATTAATCACAATTGTTTTATGTTTCTGTTATTAAAAAACCTGTCTAATTAGAAAGTTTGGTTTAAAATCAAGAAAGTTCGCAAGCTTACCTCCTTATTTTGTGTTGGCGTTGGTATCTGGAAAAAAGGAAAATTCTCTTTAATTTATTTTTTAAGAATTTAAAGTCCTCAAATGAACCACCGACTTCTTTTATGGAATAGGAAGGCAAACGAGCAAGCGTGTCACCTGATGGAAAGCAATCAACACCGCCCATAGACATCCGCAGTGCCATAGGTAGTGCAGAAGCGTTGCCGGCCTTTAAGAAAGTGTCATTAAGAAATGATGAAGGGTTGCGTTTCTAGAACTCAACTGTTCATCGGATGAAGCGCGGTAGCTAAGCTACCACTCAGACGCCGGTTTTCTGCGGGAGTGCAGTACTTCCCCGGGCAAGCCGACCTATTCATGCTACAGACAAATAATTTGCCATTTTTGACAAAGTATTCGTCTGCAGTGTGGTTCTGCTACTACAAGATACTCTTCATCTTTTTTTCAAATACTATGACAATGATTTATATTTTCCCCATCAAATCATGTTTTGATCCTATATGCAATTTCTATGAATATATTTTTAGAGTGTAGAATTTAATTACCATCGGGAAAGTATAATATATATATAAATAGTTCATCGGTTTTGTTATTTTTATCAGCAATGTTTGTCGCCACTAAACTATGAAACTACTTAGCCCATCTTGATGAAATTTTATATACTGTGTGTAATTTAGTCCAACTTGAAACATAGCGATAGATTTTATCTCGATTAACGACCTCAATATATTTTTTTATTGCAAATTAAATGTTTTTTATAGAACAAACACTTATAATTATTAATAAGTTCCATGAAGTTTTCAACAGATGGCGTTGTACATTAATTTTTTTCGTGGCAGCACCATTTTACTTTATCTGGGTTGGGTAAGCAATAAACGACGTCATGTTTTAATTTCTTAACGCTACAATTAACGTCACGTCTCGTGTGTTCTAGATTCACATACAACATAAAGATAACCGGGCTTTCTAGATTTTGACAAAACTTTTCATTACCAATTCTGTGAGTTTTGAGATCGGCTACAATGTGTTTATCTTTGTCAGTCAATATTGATTTGATTGTATTGAATATTTTAATATATTATTAATTCATTCAATTAATAATATAAGAATAAATATTGGAAACATCCAACTAGTGTTCCATTTAATAATAATAGTAATTCTTTATTTGCATAATGTGAGGTGTAACAAGATGGATAAAACGTTTAAAAGCTCCATCACATTGCAACTTATGGGGAACAAATTTCATTAATTATTACATATATAGAGATCTAAATATATAACTAAACTATTATATTATCACTAAAATTATAATTGATTTATCAATTACATACATGAATAAATATAATATTATAAGTCCACTTACTCCTGAATCCAGGGCCACTGGCTTATTTTCGTTCACTTGCGTCACAACAATGTCTATAATACTTCCCACCACCAAAATGAAGTCGGTCGTATTCCAAGCGTCCCCAAAATAATTCTGAAAAATATTTTGAAACAGAGATAAAGTAAACAGACACATAAAGAAATATTTAGAGATGCTTTTTACGCCGACTGACATAACTGAGATAGTGTTGCTATTTTTTTATAAAATATCGTTTTTACTTAGTGGTAGATCCAGACGCTCAACACCCTTCCCCCCCCCCCCTCCCATAATGACACTTTCCTAAAGGCCAGCAACGCTTCTGCACTGCCTACGGCACTGCGAATGTATCTGGGCGGCGTTGGTTCTAATTAGGTGGCACGCCCACTCGTTTGCCTTCCTATATCATACAAAAAATAGCTAATTACCAAATCAAAGAAGAAAGAAATCATTATTTTTTATATATATTCACGCCTATCCCCCGCAGGGGTTGGCAGAGACCACAGAGCTCCGTCCGCTGCCATTCATCGCAGCGAAACGTTGCATCTCCATTGGTCGCTTCTCGCCCTCGTGAGAATCAGGAAATCATTTTGACAACTAGTATATATATGGACAGTCAAAAGTTTTACTTAGCTAAGATCCGCGACAAGTCGCGACTTGTCGCGGATCTTAGCTAAGTAAAACTTTTGACTGTCCATATAGTGATGGATTTCCACAAAGTAACGCCTGACTCCATTAAAAAAAACTAGTATATATATATACAATACTACATTTACAAACTTTTAATATTTAATACATTACAATAGATTCTTACATATATACATATCGTCACGCCTATCTTCAAGCAGTCGCCTATCAGTAAGCAGAGACCACAGATGTCCGTCTGCTATGATCCCGACAAACATTCCTCGCACGCTGAGGTAAGCCACTATAGTATTCGGGGGAGCCCGATTCCGGAATGGTCGGCACGCTTGCATCTAAACTCGCTCTTAGCCACGCATCCATTGGCACGGCAAACCACGGAAGACGAGGAGTGATACGGTAGTAGCTCGGGAGGCCAGGGTCGCGTACCCGTGTACCAATACCATAACTATCAGACAGGCAGCTAAACAAAGATACTCCCTCATAGTGACAATAGATTCTTTTAAAACTTAAATTACCTTGAATCTGAACGCAGCGAGTTTGAACACAAACTCCAGCATGAAGACGGTTGTCAGTATCATATTCAGTATATCCAAGATCTGGAACATTCCAAACACCATCATCAACACTGATATAACATTCTATTTTGCAATAATAATACTATTACTACAAACAAAACTATTCACTAAAATAGGCCAGAAATAGCATTTTTTGACAAATTAAATAGGACCGCCTCAATCATGGATATATCAGTTTGTAATACACATAATTGGACCATAACACACACAGAAAAAATGGCAAAGTATATGGACTTGTCTATTGCACTCCAAACACAATGGCAATTGACAATTTTAATAGTGATAGAGCCACGCTGCAGACGAATACTTCGTCAAGAGTGGATTATTATGTCTGTAGCATAGATGGGCCGGTTCGTCCGGGGAAGTAATACACTCCCGCAGAAAACCGGCGTCTGAGTGGTAGCTTGCCTACTGCGCTTCGTCCGACGAGCGGCTGAGTTCCGGAGGCCCAACCCCCGTGCCCCTCCCCCTCCCAAAATGACCCTTTCCTTAAGGACCGGCAACGCTTCTGCACTGCCTATGGCACTGCGGATATCTATGGGCGGCGTTCATTGCTTACCATCAAATGACACTCCTGCTTGCTCGTCTGCCATCCTATCCCATGGAAAAAAAGAATAACTAACCTTTTTGTATTCAGTTGAAGCGTTGTGGAACTTCATCATCAGCGCGACGGTGTTCAGAACGATGAAAAAGAATATGACATACTCGAATCTCTGCGAAGTGACGAACCACCAGGTCTTATACTGGATGCGATGCTTTGGTATGTACCTGCAGGCATAGTCCAAAAAAATTACACCATCGAACTGGATGACACAAAAATAGGTTATATGGACGTATCATATGGACGGCTGACTGTCCTCTATGTTAAATTTATAATTTTAGATTAAAAATTATGATGAATGGAGTCAGGCGTTACTTTGCGGAAATCCATTACTATGTGGACAGTCAGAATTTTTACTTAGCTAAGATCCGCGACAAGGAAACAAAAATAGAAGAATAATAATGTGTGTTTTTACTGGAAGAAGTGGATTTACGGGGAACTTAAACTAATTCTTAATGAAAAAACAGCCGTCAGCAACTCTCCACTCCCCAAGGTACTCTCCACTCCACTATCAATTCATCAACAACACCAACACCCCACACACACTACCACTCTTTCACAGGATAGATAGATATTCTTTATTGTACACCAGAATAGTTCTATAATTATTTATTGTAATATTTATACAAATGGCGGTCTTATCGCTAATAGCGATTTCTTCCAAACAACTATAGGATGGACACAATGTTAAAAAGATTGTGTATGGATGGATGGATGTAGGTTGGTGATACATTATCGTCAGGATGATAGAAAAAAAATTATTAATAAACAAAGTTAATAGCCCTAATAATAGAGTGTATATATCTTGTTCAAATTATCAATCATTAATGAAATACTTTTGTATTCATCCACTCAAGTTCAAATACATTTTTTTAAACGTTTCTTTTTTTTCAATATTAATTCATTCAATTTAATTAAATTTAATTAAAACATTTTAATTTTATATGGGAGAAAAATTCTTCTATATAAGCTGTTAAGCAAGATATGAGGGTAAGAATTGATTTTTTATATTATTAGTTGTATATGGAGAAGAAATGCAGAATGATAAATAAATATAATTCTGCATTTCTTCTCCATATGGACCATAACTAGTCAATTTTAGTTTGAACACCTATTTCTGACGAACATCCTATGTTTGCAAAGAATCACTAGACGCACCTTCTCACCGGCTTGGCTTTCAATGCGAACTCAATACAGTTCCTCTGATTTTTATCCAACTCGCAGTCCTTGAATTCTTGCTCTCCTTCCTTCTGGAACGTCACTATGACGAAACCAACGAATATGTTCACCTGGAAACATGTTATTAACTATTAAAGGAAGTTCTTACTTATTAAAATGGTGATGAAATCCTAGCTGATTTAGCTACTAGATTTAGATTAAATCTAGAAGATTAGATCTAACTAAGATACATACATATCATCGTGCCTATTTCCCGTATGGGTAGGCAAAGACCACAGATCTCCATCTGCGACGAACTCGGCACACTTTGATTGCTACCTCCTCACTCATCACTCTCTTCATGCAAGCTCGCTGGTTAAGGGTACTCTTGACCTGGCCTGTCCTAAAAACTTCAACATTTTGGTCAAAGTATGTTTTGCCTTGGTCTTCCCCTACCGACCCTTCCATCCACATCCGCAACGTAAATTTCTTTTACCAATAGTCTTTCATCCATCCTAATAATGTGAACAAACCATCTAAGCATCCCTTCATCCTAAGTGTCAAATAAAGAGGATAATACTGAAAAACTATACAAATTGGCAGTAGCTGTTGATATGTTTTATAAATAAATAGAAAACATACAAACAATGAAGTCCTATATCTTTTTTAATTTATTTTTACCCAATTAATTATATAAATAATAATTAGTTAAAATTATTATGCCAGGGTCAAGTGAAATGGAATAATATCAAATCTCTTCAAATGTCTAATCAGCTTGTCACATTACGTCTGAATAAAATGGTGGCAATTCTACCAAAACCTTCTGTGGTCTTTTTCAGCCAACTTAAAAAGTCACGATGTACGCATTTATTTCATATCACTTCACTCATAAGTCTTAATCGAACTATATTGTATGATACGCCACCATAATTAAACAATATAACTGATAATAAGATTATGAAAATGAAATAAAAACACAACGTCACTGATATAATTTGGCGGTAAAAATCATGTGCAGACTTATTTTTTGAAGGTTCCAATTTCGGACCAAACATTTCGGACTTACCGCTGAAGATGAGAAATGAACCGTACATATAACGATCACTTTTAATCCAAATGGTAGGGTGACCTTTCTTTGTAACGACTTGTGCAGTAGTGGAATTCAGAGGCAGAAATTATTCCGAATTATTTCTCGGAGATAACTTTACCCATATGATAAAAGATGCTGAGGAAACATTCCTCTGCAACGTTTTGCGTATCTAGCTATTTTAATATATATAATAATAATAAATGATAATTAATAATGAAAAGAATTCATACGACTTACCATGAAAAAGGCTATAACAATAATGTAACTGATGTAGAAGAACGCAACTAGAGGTCTAGAATTTTCTATAGGTCCGTGATCTTCCTCATTTGAATCCATAGATTTAGACAAAAGGCTGTAAAGAGAAAATTTCTATATTTAGCTGTATACATCTCAGTAAGTAAAGTCTCTCAACTTTTTTTCTTAATTTGCCCTTTCTCTGAATAACAAAGATCATCACCCAATCAAGTACAACTATCATAATTTTTGAAAGGCGAAGCATTTCTGGAGAATTCCCTATTCCTATCTACTCTCTGAGACGTCCATTAACAGACAAATATAAAAAATATATATATATCATATAAAATATTCATTATAATAATTTGGAACAAGTCACAATGGTTTACCAACGAAGTTAATCATAAAAATTATTTATAATAATCATTTGGAACGAGTCACAATGACTTACTTATGAAGTTAATCATGGAAATTATTCATACTAATTATTTGGAACGAGTCATAATCACTTACTTATGAAGTTAATAATGGAAATTATTCATATTAATCATTTGGAACGAGTCACAATGACGTAATTATGAATTTAATCATAGAAATTATTCATAATAATCATTTGGAATAAATTACAATGACTTACTTATGAAGTTAATCATATAAATTATTCATAACAATCATTTGGCATGAGTGAAAATGACTTACGAAGGTAATTATTAAAAGTTCGTCGTAAGCATCCACCTTTGGTCTAAAGCAGACACCATGTTCGAGAATCGTAAAGAAAACTGAAATCGAAGAGGTCGTGATCGATGCCAACATGATTGGAGGGAGAAAGGTACATAGGCTCCATTACCTAGGTTTGTTATGGGAGAGGAGAGTGTATCACTTGATGGTAAGCAATCAACTCCGCTCACAGACATCCGCATTGCCATGGACATTGCAAAAGCATTCGAAGGTTTAGATATCGTTGAAGCAATACGGTAATAGCCGATTAGAACTAGTTTTAATGATTTTCAACGATAGAGAATGACTGATGGCTGGTGAGGGGTCGTACCATACCGTGATCAGGGGTGTGTTTTCATATCAGAGGCAAAGACACTGTGTCGATGAGCCAAAGGGGTATATAAGTGAAGACTTACCCGGGCCAACCCTCGAATGTGGAAACCGTAAAGAGCGTAAGCATGCCACTGAGTACATCATCAAAGTTAAACTGATTCCTTTTCCATTCTCTGGCGTGTATTTTCGGTTTGCCACTCTCGTACATGAGATAGGTTCCTCTGAAACACATAATAGTATTAAGATGATTAACAGAGTCAGGCATTTACTTACTAGAAATCCATTATTATACGTACTGTCAGAATTTTATTTAGCTTAATAAAATTTTGACGACCGATTGGCTCAATGGCGGGACCCTCCGCCCGCGGAGTCAATAGTCGCGGGTTCGATTCCCGCATCGGAATAAATATTTGTATGGATTTTTAAATGTTTATTGCGAGTCTGGTAACCCCCCCAATCCACATTTCCTTTCCTGCCCCTTCCTTTCTTCTCTATCCTTTCCCTTCCTCTCCGCCAATCCACGGTCTGCCGTGCCAATGGATGCGTGGCTAGGGGCGAGCCTAGTCGTAAGCGTGCCGATCGTCCCGGGGTCGGGCTCCCCCGGGGACTATGGTGCCTTACCTCAGCATGCAGGGCTCTGCTGGGGCTGATCTCCATCCTCCCTTGCGACTCGTGGGATTCACTAAAGACGAATTTAATATACCTAATTTGTCGAAAAATGACGGCGACGTGGTTCGCCACCCGTCACGTCCTGATTCTCACGAGGGCGAAAAGCGACCAATGACGAGCCGTTTCGCTGCGATGAATGGCAGCGGATGGAGCTCTGTGGTCTCTGCCAACCCCTACGGGGGATAGGCGTGAATATATATAAAAAAAATTCTGACTGTCCATCATATTAATGTTATTTAATAATTATAATCTGACTGTCTGTCATACTAATAAAATTATAATGATAGACAGACAGAAAAATAAAGTATTCTATTATTTCCATTTCTTTTAGTAAATATATTGTATATTTATAATGATGATGGAGTTGTTATTACTCCATCATCATCATCAAGGCATTACAGCCGCGGGTGAACCTTAGCCTGGTTCAGTAAATTTTTCCAGTTGGATATTCGTTTAGCTTTTTCCCTCCAGCCCCTAACACCGATTGTCTTTGAGTCGTCCTCGACTCCATCTAGCTATCTGAGCTTAGGCCTTCCGCGGCTTCTACGACCATCTGGTTTGCCGTCGAGTAGGCGTTTGGGTACTCTAGCCTCGGCCATCCGTACCACGTGTCCAGCCCAACGAAGGTGTCAAATCTTAATGGTTTTGATGACGTTCGGTTATAAAATATTATTGTTACCAAATAAATACGACATAGGGGTATTCAGAGACGAGCGTATGTGTTCACGAAAGGCGGGCAATGCATCTGAGACGCATTCGGAGTTGCGGATGTCTATGGGCGGCAATCATCTCTTGGTGACGACGACCAGGTGACCCATATACGCATTTATCTGGTCTACTATTAAAAAAACCCTTTCAAAAGTACCACACAGTACGGGGAAGTACCACACTCCCGCAGAAAACTGGCGTCTGAGTGGTAGCTTAGCTACAGCGCTTCGTCCGGTGAGCGGTCTGAGTTCCGGAGAGGCCCTACACCATCCCCCTTTCACTCCCGTTCCCCCTCCCACACCCATAATGTCACTTTCCTTAAAGGTCGGCAACGCTTCCGCACTGCCTATGGCGCTGCGGATGTTAATGGGCGGCGCTAATTGCTTTCCATCAGGTGATACGCCTACTCGTTTGCCCTCCATCCCATAAGAAAAAAAACTACCTGACTATCACAAACTGACCTTTGAGTAAGTAGTTTTACTAATGCGATTGGTTCAGTTTTAAAGCTGAAAGCTGACTTAAATAGTTTAAAATTATAATAAAAAAGAAATACTCACTGACATTCCTCGCTAGTCACTTTGGTAATATCCGAACAGCTAAAGAATTTACCCTGAAATCAAGCAGAGCTAAGAAGGAATACGTACAATTTTTGTATAAATAAATAAATAACATCACCTGACCTCGCCTCGTAACGTAAAAATATCTGAAGCTCAGCACAGAAAACTAAAGAGCACATATATAGCATTAAATGCGTTAAGACAATTTTAATTCAGTTATTCGCTAACGAATGAGTTTGTGCTTTTTTTAATATATAAATACATACATATATTTTTTTTAATACTTTATTGTACACAAAACAGGAAATACAAGAATTAAAAGGAAAATTAAAAGGATATATGTATAATTAACCACTTCATTACTATGTGGACAGTTAAAAATTGTACTTAGCTAGAGTGTATTTTGCTGCTGGATGAAGTGGATTTACATGGAACTTAAACTAAATCTTACCGAAAAACGTTGTCTTCCGTAGAGTCTACTATACTAGAAGATGCCTCGTGTTGAGGCGAAACACGTGTCGTTTGCAAGGTGGAAAAGTGGTAGTGTGTGTTTGGTGTTGTGTATAGTGGTTGGTGGGTGGAGAGTTGCTGACGGCCGTTTCTCGGTAAGATTAAGTTTAAGTTCCATATAAATCCACTTCATCCAGCAAGAAAACACACATTATTAATTTTCTATTTTTGTTTGCTTGTCGCGGATCTTGGCGAAGTAAAAGTTTTAACTGTCCATATAGTAATGGATTTCCGCAAAGTAACGCCTGACTCCATTAATCAACTTCATTACCTCTCATAGGTCCACCTAAAATGCCTCTTGTCACAAAATTACAAACAAAATCAAAAGGACAAACACCTATAACCTCAGCCTAGACTTTTCCCGCCAACTCACATCAGTGACGTTGTGTTTTTATTTCACTTTCATAATCTTATATTATTATCAGTTATATTGTTTAATTATGGCGGTGTATTATACAATATAGTTCGATTAAGGTTTATAAGTGAAGTGATATGAAGTAAATGCATGTATCGTGACTTTTTAAGTTCCTGCCGTTTCGTTTCTTCTTTATACTTTCCCTTCCTCTCCGCCAATCCATGGTCTGCCGTGCCTGGTGCCAAGGATGCGTGGCTAAGGGCGAGCTTAGTCGCAAGCGTGCCGACCGTCTCGGGATCAGGCTACCCGGGTACTATGGTACCTTACCTCAGTATGCAGGGCTCTGCTGGGGCTGATCTTCATACTCCCTTGCGGCTCGTGAGATTCACTAACACGAATTCATATACCTAATTTGTTGAAAAATGACGGCGACGTGGTTCGTACCCGTCACGTCCTGATCCCCACGAGGGCCAGAATCGACCAATGGAGAGCCGTTTCGCTGCGATGAATGGTAGCGGATGGAGCTCTGTGGTCTCTGCTAACCCCTGCGAGGGATAGGCGTGAATATATATAAAAAAATATATATGAAAATGAATTAAAAACACAAAATCACTGATGTAGGTTGACGGGAAAAGACCATTTATAGTGTTACAGAGAAATATTGTTAATATATGCAGGTCGTCGGTTGCTAGGCAACGCTTTATTATTAAACATTATTTTCGGAATTTAGCTACGGAATAGATATGAAATATTTACCGAATACGCATTGTTACTATGTACAACAGCGCCATCTATTGAAACCGCTTTGTATTAGTTAATCGACAATCGAATCCCTTATATGAAGACGCATAGATGGCGTTGATGGTGCTCGCCCGACTACGAGCAAGTTAAATCGACCCTTTTTACGCAAATGGACATAAATAAAGGAGTATGTTTTTTTTTTATTTATTTTTCCGCCCAACGCCAACGGTTTTCACGAAAAACATATCGTCAACCTAATATAACAATTATCAGAATTTATAACATTATATGGACAGTCAAAAGTTTTACTTAGCTAAGATCCGCGACAAGCAAAACAATAACAGAAAATTAATAATGTGTGTTTTTTGTGCTGGATGACGTGGATTTATTTGGAACTTAAACCAAAAACTTACCGAAAATCGGCGATCAACTCTCCACCCACCAACCACTATATACAACACCAAACACACATTACCACTTTTCCATCTTGTAAACGACACGTGTTTCGCCCTAACACAAGGCATCTTCAGATATAGTAGACTCTACGGAAGACAACCGAAAAGAAAAGAAAAAAAAACTTTTCGGTTTCACGTCATCCAGCACAAAAAACACACATTATTAATTTTTTGTTATTGTTTTGCTTGTCGCGAATCTTAGCTAAGTAAGACTTTTGACTCTCCACATAGTGATAGATTTCCGTAAAGTAACGCCTGACTCCATTAATAGTCTAACGGATAATCTTAATGCGTTTCCAAAGGAATACTTCGTATTATCCTCAAAATCGGTCGGCACGCTTGCGACTAAGCTCGCCCCTAGCCACGCATCTATTGGCATGGCAGACCGGGGTATAACTATAGATTGTAATAAAATAGCTATGTAGTTAATTTCATAAATAATTAAAAAGTAAAATTAAATAAACTTCTTAGACTGGGGGCCTCATTCAACTTTGCTTCCCCGGTCCTCTGACGGGCTTAGTCCGCCACTGACAAACTCATTCGTTTATGCCACAGACTACATGCCACAAATTACCAACCATTTAAATGAAAGCGACACAGATAAAAAATACCTTAAACAACTGTATACCAAGTACAGCAAACATGAATTGCAACATGTGACTTATAATAAATATGTTCCCAATTGATTTTATCGAAGCGAACACACACTTCACGACATACTGTTAAATACATATAAAATATAGTGCAGTTAATAACACGAAAGTTACTTTACCGAATTGCAAGGGTTTCAACCGTTTATGCCAATTTTGTGGATGTATGTAGCGCGTGTTCACATGTTAAACATGTGCAAAAAAAAATAAAAAATATACATTACAAACATGGCAAAATAAAAAATGTCACTTACACTGCGTTAGTTCTTTATTTTAAAAACAAATATGTATTAAAAAATCAAAATGCCAGTGTCCTGATCTGACCGGAAAAAAATAGGTACATAAAAGAAAATCAAACCACAATAAAAATTAAGTACCTCACTCCTAGTGACAGAGTGAAAATGTCAAGGTAGGGTGGATTGTGCAAAAGAAACACACTTAAGCTTATCTGAGTCCAAAAAATCACAATTACATGTAAAATTACATTAAAAAAAAAAAAAACAACACACAACACCTTTGGGCTATTTTATTACCGAAGAAAAAACAAAACAGAAAAGCATGCAAGTTGCTAGTTAGCGAATTTTTGGACCCACGGGCAAAAGCAAAGAAATGAAAACGGTGTTAGTATTTCTGATTCCTCAAAAATCGTAATTAAACGAATAAAGCCTCACACACACGCAACGAAGTCAGACGATCTTTTTTATCTGTGCTCATTGTCAGTGCATACTTACTTTTAAAGAAAAAAAAAATTGACCCAAAGGTGTCGTTGGTAAAAAATTTAAGAAAAAAAAATACATTTTCCTTTTCTCCCTACCTTAAACATTTGCACTCCCATAACAGCGAACATGAATTGAAGAAGATTTGTCACCAACAAAATGTTGCCAATTGTTTTTATAGCAACTATCACGCACTGAACTACGTGCTAAAATTGATAAAAAAAAAAAAATACTTATTTACTATTTCACTTCTTTGTACACTCAAAAGGACTTTTCCCGCCAACTTACATCAGTGACGTTGTGTTTTTATTTCATTTACATAATCATATATTATTATAAGTTATATAATTTAATTGTGATGGTATATTATACAATATATATGGACAGTCAAAAGTTTTACTTAGCTAAGATCCGCGACAAGCAAAATAATAACAGAAAAGTGAAAACCAAAAGACAACTTTTCGGTTGTCTTCCGTAGAGTCTACTATACCTGAAGATGCCTCGTGTTGGGGCGAAACACGTCGTGTACAACATGGAAAAGTGATAGTGTGTGTTTGGCGTTGTGTATAGTGGTTGGTGGGTGGAGAGTTGATGGCCGATTTTCGGTAAGTTTTTGGTTTAAGTTCCAAATAAATCCACTTAACCCAACGGAAGAACACACATTGTTAATTTTCTGTTATTATTTTGCGTGTCGCGGATCTTAGCTAAGTAAAACTTTTGACTGTCCATATAGTGATGGATTTCCGCAAAGTAACGCCTGACTCCATTAATAATCTTATACAATATAGTTCGATTAAGACGAATAAATGCATTGATATGAAATAAATACTTGTATCGTGACTTTTCAAGTTGACTGCAAAAGTCCAAATGTTTCGGTAGAATAATCACCATTTTATCAATACGTAACGTGACAAGCTGACTAGAACATTTCAAAATACTTGACATTATTGTATTTTACTTGACACTGGCATAATAGTTATAACTAATTGCCATCAAAGAATACAAAACAAACTTAAAACAAATTGGGTTACACTGACCTTCAGACCCTTGGCACGGTTGATAGCTCTCAATGGCCTCAATACACGAAAAACCCTTAGAATCTTTATAAACGATACGTTATTTGACCTGTAAACAAAAAATTCATTGAGAACAAGAAAGAAAAGAGAAGACAGTCATTCTTTTTTTATAGGGTTGGAAGGCAAACAAGGAGGCGTGTCTCCTGATGGAAAGCAAGATACCGCCGTCCATAGCCTTTCGCAATGCCATAGGCATTGGGGAAGCGTTGCCGGCATTCAGTTTCTGGCAGCTGCATTGCACAGATGGTTGACTTCCACATTACGTTTACCAAGAATCGGTCGCCATTTGCAGTGTGTCCTACCTATACTCTCTTACGGCGCCGAAACGTGGACGCTGACAGTCCGCCTGCTTCACAAGCTCAGAGTCGTTTAGAGAGCTATGGAGCTATGCTCGGAGTGTCTCTGGTAGATATGATTCGGAATGAAAGAATCCGTCAGAGAACTAAAGTCACCGACATAGTCTTTTGAATTAGCAAACTAAAGTGGCAATGGGCAGGTGGATCGCCAGTTAAGGGTACTTTTGACACAGCCTTTCTTAATAATTTCGGCAATTTGGCCACGGTATGCTCTCCTTGGTCTTCCCCTGCCGACCCTTCCATCCACATTCGCAACATAAATTTCTTTTATCAGTCGTCTTTCATCCATCCTCTCTATGAACGGCGGTGACAAAGTATTATTATCAAAAATGTTCCTTATCTTCTTCCGTCCCTGATCCCGTTATTCGGAGTTAGATCTCCTTATTTTTCTGCGCCAAGCTAATCTATCTTGTATTGTCGGTTCTGGCAATTGGACTTTCTAGAAGTCTCTTTTTATATTTGACCACCAAGTCGATAGCGTGAAGGCTATCTCTTTTTTTGTAATGTTCCTTATACAAACAGAATTTTTAGTAATTTTTTTATTGGAAAAGTAACTCACCCAGCCAGGGACACGAGGGAAACTATAACCACAAGTAGATCGAGAAGGTTGAACGCAGAACGACAGAACGCGTCCTTGTGCAATATGAAGCCGTACGTGACAAGCTTCAGGAGCAGTTCCGTTGTGAATACCGTCGTGAAGAAATAATCTACTCTGCGGAGGTACTGTAAACAGAAAATGTGAGTTTAGGATAATTTCATCAAAAAAAGCATTCAAAGTACCTCTTCATTAGAAAAAAATATTCAATTTATCTCTTCATTACAAAAAAATTTCAATTTACCTTTTCATTATAAAAAATATTCAATTTACCTTTTTATTATAAAAAATATATTTAGATTACCTTTTCATCAGAAAAAATATTAAATTTACCTCGTTCGTGGGTCCAGTGGGCACAGGCTCCTCCATGGCTAACATGAGAGACGAGGCGAGAATGCAAAGAAGGATCAAGTTCTTGAACCACGAATTGTTCTGTATTTTGTAGCACGTCACCCGGAACCTACAAATAATTATAAATAAACACAAAAATAAACGTTACTACTTAAGTTTTGAAAGACCAGTTAAGAAATATTATCCTTTCTTATCCCCAGCCCAAAAACAGAGACCGGATGAGAGCTGGAGGTCCTACAGAACCCCAAAATCGAAGAGCTTGAGACCAGGTGTCAACATAATCAAAGAGACAATGGCGTAAAGACTGTTGGCTCGGTTACCTGAAGAGGATGAGAGAGGATTGTGCGGTTCAAACGGCATACGTAGCAATACCGTCCAGTCCATCAATCTAAGTACCGATGGAGCGGAGCAGTAATCGCTGACCTGAGCGAGCTTCGGGCAAGCAATTGAAGACGCAGCCCAGCATAGTGACCAATGGACGGTTCTCGTATTTTAAGGCCAAGACACATATTCGATTGTTGTGCAAAGTAAGTAAATTTTCTTATCCAGCTAATTTCCCTGATCCCGATAAAAACTCGTACAAACACGAGAAAAACTTAGCCTAAGTATTTTTGTATGTTATATACTGGCTGTTAATGACATTATATTATTTTTCTAATTTATTTTCTTGTATCAAGTAAAAGAGACTGACTTTCCATTTCAAATCATCTCCTCTTCGCAAGTCCTAATCAAGCTGACTTTTTTTGGGATAGGAAGGCAAATGAGTAGGCGTGTCACCTGAAGGAAAGCAATCAACGTCGCCCATAGACTTCCTTCCGCAGCGCTATAGGCAGTGCGGAAGCGTTGCCGACCTTTAAGGAAAGTGACATTATAGGAATGGGAATGGGAGGGGGAGGGGTAGAGGGAGGAGGGAGGGTATTGGGCCTCCGGAACTCGGCCGCTCACCGTACGAAGCGCGGGAGTAAGCTACGACTCAGACGCCGGTTTTCTGCGGGAGTGTGGTACTTCCCCGGGCGAACCGGGCCCATTCATGCTACAGACATATATTATGCCACCCTTGACAAAGTATTCGTCTGCAGCGTAGCTCTACCACTACCACTATGTATACTGACTGCTGCTATCTTCATTACAATGATAATAATCTTACCAATTCGTTTTGGAGAATATGAAGAAACTGCTCCCGTCGGGTATAGGTTTCTCTTGAGACTTGATCTCCACCTCGGAGAGGCGGCGTGGGCGAGCGGAAATCGTCACCTGACGCTTCATGGGTTGAGGCTCCTCCTTCTTAATATCCCCTGATAAATACAATGAACTGTTATTAACGTATCAAAATATTTGCTCATTTTTACTGGACTCTTCTATATTGGTGTTTGGTGGAAGAATTAAAGTTCTTTCTTTAGAAACACCTTCATACTGCAGTTTTTTCCATTATGATCAGTTGTTGCAACTGATCATGGTGAGAAAAATCGCGAACAAAAGACAATTTGGTCTAAAAAGAAAGTCTATTCTAGTCTACGTAATATCGGGGAGTGGACCGGGATAGCGAGTGCTCCAGAATTGCTGCACCTCGTGAAGGAGGAGGAAAGTTGTGCTGAATTGGCTGCCAAATTTCGCAAGTCGGAGAGGCACTCTTAAAAGAATTAACTATTGAAAAATTGAATAAGATATGCGTATAAATATATATAGGGAGATTGTGAACTAACAGTACTGATTGAAATTAATAAATTACCATTCTGTTTCACCTCAGCGTTGACCAGGGCTTCGTTGGCGTTGTCACGGTCCTCTGGTTCCTGTTCATCGACTTCCTCTTCTGAGCCGGTTTCTTCATATTCGTGTTCTGATCTGTTATCATAAAATATTTGCAGACGACCTTCAAAAAATACGTCTTCACCTTTCAGAAAGGATGCTGGTCTTTTTGAAAGGCGTAGACTTCGATACGTCTAAAAGTTATGCCAGGCAGTCGACTGTGAAATAAAGATTTACTTATATTTATTTCATACAACATGGATTTGAATAAATACGGAATATTTACATACTATTTGTAAGATCATTAGAAAATTAGTTACAAAGAGCTTTTTCTTCAAGTAGTCAAACAGACTAGTTATTCCTGATAATTTTGATATATTTCTTTCTGTAAATAAATATATTTTATATTTGCGTATATTTCAATGAGCCTAATTCGTTAAAAAATGACGGCGACGTGGTTCGCCACCCGTCACGTCCTGATTCCCACGAGAGCGAGAAGCGACTAACGGAGAGCCGTTTCGCTACGTCGAATGTGAGAGATAGGATGGATGAGTGTGGAGGAAGCAAGGAAGGTGTGCCGGGATAGTAGCGGATGGAGATCTGCGGTTCTCGCCTATCCCTACAGGAAACACGTGTGACGATATGTATGTATGTATGTATATATTTCAAAGCACTATTCACTTCACAATATCTTGTTTGAGATTATCCTGAATATATCTAAAAAGTGCATTGTATTCTATTAGCAAAATATATATATATATATATATATATATATATATATATATATATATATATATAATATTTTAAAAGTACAATAAAATGTTATTTACATTCAAAATCATCTTACCTTGCCACTCTTTTATATTTCCTATATTTTTGGCTGCATACACGGAAAATGACAAATATTATACATACAGACAAATTAAATAGAAATATATATTCTTTATGTACACCAAAAACAAAGTAATACAATATTTGATTATATAATATTTACGTGGACAGTCAGAACTTTTACTTAGCTAAGATCCGCGACAAGCAAATAAAAACAGAAAATTAATAATGTGTGTTTTCTACTGGAAGAAGTGGATTTACGGGGAACTCAAACCAAATCTTTCCAAAAAACGCCTGTCAGCAACTCTCCACACAAATGACAAGTGACAAGTATTGTCTTAACGATTGTCTTCCGTAGAGTCTACTATACCTGATGATGCCTCGGATTGACTGTCCACATAGTAATGGATGTCCACAAAGTAACGCCTGACTATATAACATTTTATATACAAAGGGCGGTCTTATCGCTAATAGCGATTTCTTCCAGACACCCGTTGAAAGGACACGGTGTTAGAAATATAAAAAGATAGGGTTTTTTTTTAAAAAAAGAAATAAGTTGTTTAAATCTCTTCTTGAGAGAATCGATTTGACACCAACTCACCCCTCACTTGAGTAACCCTCTTCCTCGTTAACGTATTCGTCATCAGTTTCCCCCCTTTCTTCTTCCAATTGAGGGTTACCAGCTTCAGCGTTGTTTTCAGCCTCCTATCAAATGGAAATATGTAAGGGTAGAGCCGTGCTTCAGACGAATATTTTGTCAAGAATGGCATAATATTTGTGTATAGCGTGAAAAGGGTCAGCTCGCCCGGGGAAGTACCACACTCCCGCAGAATATTGGCATCTGAGGCAGCTTAACTACCGTACTTTGCCTGATGAGCAGTATGAGTCACGGAGGCCCAACCCCCCCCCTTCTTCATCCCCTCCCCCTCCCATAATGACACTTTCCTTAAAGGCCGGTAACGCTTCTACACTGCCTATGGTACTGCGGAAATCTATGGGCGGCGTTGATTGCTTTCCATTAGGTGACACGCCTGCTCGTTTGCCTTCTTATACCATAAAAATAATCACGGAATCTGAATAAATTCCACGTAGCTGGTGGATTAACAATAAATTGCTTTTCCAGTGCGATATCTTGTTTATAGATCAGTGTCAGTATATAGCCATGCATGACTAGGCAAGTTCAACTGGGAGAATACTATGTACTAGAAAATGTTTTTTTGCTATTAAGTCCAAGTTCTCCACATAGACTTCAAGGGAGAGTTCATATATCAATAAAGTAATCTTACCTCTTTTTCCTTCTGAATCTCGTCCATTTCCTCAGCGTCTCCTAAATTATCAACGGCGATGGCCAAGAATACGTTTAAGAGAATATCTGCCCATTGTCCTTAAGGAAATACATTTGTAATATTTCATTGAAAAAAAACGATTTTTATCGATCAAACATGATTAAGTCAAAGGTTTAATATTTTTGTCAATCTTTTTTTCAGCATTTATGCGTTCTAGATAGTAAAGTAAAATATAAGGTACCCCTTCCTCTATTTCATTCTTTATCTTCATTACTTCTCTCTTCCTCTCACATTCCTGAGACAAGCAAGCTTATCACTTAATGGAAAGCAATTAACGCCGCCCATAGACATCCGCGACACCACAGGAAACACATAAACGTTGCCGGTTTTAATGGGCCACCCATAAATTATGTCACACGTGACACATGAAGAGGTTCAACAGTTTATACCAATGTGGCAATGTGTGCATATATTTAAAGTACTAAAACTCTATACTTTAAATCTACGTGTGACAAAATCGTGAAATTAATTTGACGTAATGTATAGATGGCCCCTCATTCATCAGAATTAGTAATAATTTTCGTTTTGTTTTTTTAATTGTGTTTTGTTGCATTTTTAACACTTTAGACTTATACATGTGACATCATAAATCTTATGACCCCCCCCCCCCCGATATCTCGATGTCCATTTTGTCGACACACTCCCTCCCTCTTAACGTGTGACGTAATTTATGGGTGGCTCTAATAGGATATATTATATCTACAGAACCAAATCATATTGATATACATATGTGTATATCTCTTATTACTGTCGGTTTTTTGTTTCATCGTGTTTCAAATCACAATTGTGCTAAATAAGTTTTTCACTTCCAACTTTTCACATTTTCTTTTCTTTGATGGCAGTTAGGTATGACTATTACGCCAGTGTCAAGTAAAATACAATAATATCCAATCTCTTGAAATGTCACAAGTCAGCTTATCACGTTACGTCTTTATAAAATGGTGGCTATTCTACCAAAACCTTCTGTGGACTTTTTCAGTCAAATTAAAAAGTTACGATGCACGCATTTATTTCATATCAGTTCATTTATACGCCATAATCGAACTATATTGTATAATACGCCACCACAATTAAACAATATAACTGATAATAATATAAGATTATGAAAATGAAATAAAAACACAACGTCACTGATGTGAGTTGGCGGGAAAAGTCTAAACCTTGTCACTTTGACAGCGGCAAAATTATAATTTTTATCTTTTATACAGTCAATGTCCCAAATGCTGCGAATTCAAAAGGATACAGTTACCGCATATGAAAATGACAATATAGTATATAGAAGCCAACATGCCGAAACTGTCATAGCCCCCGTACGCGTTGATGCCGTGATACATCACCACATTCCAATCTTCACCGGTCAGGATCTACAAACAAAAGAGCTAAAAATAAATCACATATATTCCAAGGATATGACGCATTTCTAAGATCCATCTTCTAAGAGTGCCTCTCCAACTTGCGAAGGTTGGCAGCCAATTCAGCACATCTTTCCTCCTCTGTGTGTGAGTTCTGGAGCACTCGCTATCCTGGTCCACTCCCCGGTATTACGTTATCAAGACTTTCATTTTCGACCAACTTGTCTTTTGTCCGCGACTTTTCCCATCACGATCAGTTGCAGCAACTTGTACCTGTCATGTCTCATGATATGGCACGGGTCAGCAACTTTTCTACCCTCAAAGGTTAAATAAAATAAAATAAAATAAAAGTATCTATATATAATCAGGTAGATATTTTTATTTTACTATTTTATATTTATTTTATTCTATTAATTTACAGTACGTATTAAATTATTTCGAATAGTTTTATCTCGAATTTCTCAAGTTGCGCTATGCTGTATCTCGATGGGGGTCGGCCGGTGGCAGAAAATCAGTTTTTCTGCTTTCTCTGAAAGTTTTGACTGAGCCCATCGCCCATTTTCACTGTACAGAATAAGTATGTGTGTGTTTGTGTGTCTATGGTGTGTAGAAACATAGACATATGTTTGTATTAAATCAGTTGTGTATTATGATTCAATACGTACTGTAAATTAACAAAATAAATATAAAATAGTAAAATAAAAGTATGTATCTGTCGAATATGTATTCCTCCTAAACTCCTTGCTGAGCAGGGGAGCAGTTGTATTTCTTAAAAGAAAATAAACCCTCACCTGAAACATAGTCAATACAGCTTGCCAAAAGGAATCGAAGTTATGTCTTTCCTTCTGCGCTATGGGGTCGTAATCGAACCTCCCACCGAACACTTGCATGCCAAGCAACGCGAAGATCATGATAAACAAGAAGAGAAGTAGAAGAAGGGAGAAGATGGACTGTATAGAGTTGAGGAGAGACGCGACCAAGTTGGAAAGGGAACGCCAGTACCTGAAAATTATTATGTTATATGAGTATTACACATTATTAAGTACTTTTTTCAGCCCTGAGCTGGTGCTTCCAAGTACCAACTCCTTCCATTTAACCATATCCAACGGACAGCGGCTCGATTCGTTAGTGATTGTCAGATTTCCAATTGACACATTCATTAAATCAATATATCAGTATCAATATCAGCCCGCGGCAGTCCACTGCTGGACATAGGCCTCACCCAAGGCGCGCCACCTAGCCCGATCTTTGGCTACACGCATCCAGTCTCTGCCAGCCGCCTTGCGCAGATCGTCGCTCCATCTAGCAGGAGGGCGTCCCACACTACGTTTGCCGAGTCGCGGTCTCCACTCCAGCACTCGTCTACTCCAACGATTGTCGGTTCTCCGACAAACGTGTCCAGCCCATTGCCACTTCAGTCTGCTAACTTGAAGAGCAATGTCGGTGACTCTGGTTCTCCGGCGAATTTCTTCATTTCGAATTCTGTCCACCAGAGAAACCCTGAGCATAGCTCTCTCCATAGCCCTCTGAGCGACTTTGAGCTTGGCGAGGAGACGGACTGTCAGTGTCCACGTCTCGGCACCGTAAGAGAGTACGGGCAGGACGCACTGGTTGAAAACTTTTGTCTTCAGACTTTGTGGTATGGGCGACGAGAAGACTTGACGGAATTTCCTGAACGCTGCCCAGCCCAGCTGTATCCTTCTGTCGGCTTCTTTCTCGAAGTTGTCTCCGTCTAATCGCACTATTTGGCCTAGGTAGACATATTCCTGGACAACTTCGAGAACTTCACCATCGATCGTGGTCGGATTCATTAAATATCTGTTATATATTCTTCTAGATTCCCAAAGGGGGCGATACTGACCCTTAGTGGGCGCTGGAGCATTTCATGGAGGCGGGGGGTGTTATGAAATACCTTTAATTGTCATGAAAAACCATTTTGTCTAAATGTCTAAAATTTTTATCTTATTAAAGCTAGTCCATAAAAGATTGGACTTACGGTATACGAATACGTACTTGGTAACTTTAAACACCCTCAGCAGTCTGACACAACGCAACACGGATATGCCCAGCTGTGGGATTGTGTCCGTAAGTGTCAGAGCCAGCTCCACGATGGAGCAGACCATCACGAAGCAGTCGAAGCGGTTAAAGAGGGAGACGAAGTAACCCTGGAAATTACACATTTATTTATGTACTTAACCTATGAGAGAAATCGTAACATTCCGTGCTTAGTAGAAGTCATTGACATATACATAATCGGTCCACAATATATTGTTGCATTATGACCAATTGGCGCAGTAGTGGGACCCTTCGCCCACGGAGTCAATGGTCTGGGATCGTATCCCTGGGATCGTCCTGCATCGTAATAGTAATATCTATGGCCCACATATATTTATTCCGAGTCCTGATATTAACCCACCATGCTTGTCCAATGCAGATTGGATATCCCGCCAATCAGCATTGGACAATCAGGGTGGGTTAATATCAGTTCCTTCAGAAATGGGGAAACCCTTCCTGAGAAGAAAGACATACATGCATATATGGGTTGAGTTGCTGACGGCCATTTTTCGGTAAGGTTTAGTTCCCCGTTAATCCTGTTCTTCCAGTAAAAAACACATATTATTATTTGTTTATTTTTGTGACTTGTCGTAGATCGTAGCTAAGTGAAAATTCTGAATGTCCTCCACATAGTAATGGATATCCGCAAAGTAACGCCTGACTCCCTTAATCATCTTATTTACCAGCCCCCAAAAATCCATTTAAACGTCGAGGATATTTTTAATATTTCTAAAAGAAAATGAAAGAACTGACCTGAAAACCCAGGGCGTACATCTTCACCAACATCTCCATAGTGAAAAGCACTACGAAAAGGTAATTCGCGTAGTTCTGGAAGTAGTCCAGCCACTTCGGTTGACTAGAAGGAATAGAATAAATATAAATAATATCATATTCTTTAACTTGACTACATACAACGTCTTCGAATCATCGATAACCAAGATCTCGTTGAAAGAGTCGATTCCTTGGTATTCCGGAAGGATATCTCATTTCTCAGCATCTTTTATCACCTTTTTATCGCTCCTTAAATTATTTAGAATAATCTTGCCACTTAATTTCATTACCGCACAACTCTCCACAAAGTATAGTTTCATCGCTACGGTGTGTTTTACCCGTAACTTCATACATACATACATATCGTCACGCCTGTTTCCCGTAGGTGTAGGCAGAGATCACAGATCTCCATCCGCTACGATATCGGTACACCTTCCTTGCTTCCTCCACACTCATCCATCCTTCCTCTCACATTCATCGCTGCGAAACGGCTCTCCGTTAGTCACTTCTCGCCCTCGTGTGAATCAGGATCCCGGCACACATTCCTTGCATGCAACAATGCAGACGCGTCTTGCGTTGTTTCTTTTAAAAAATAACCAGTAAAGATTCAAAACTCACTGATAATGCTCTGTAGCCAACACCAACGTGTTCAAAAAGACCAGAACAATGATCGCCCAGTAGAAAGTCTGCGACTTGACCGCTTTCCTACACGCCCTGCGCATGCGACGGTTCACCTGCGAAAATATTCATTTTAAAAGAAAGAAACAAAAACTTTATTCGAAAACCCACAAAGCAAGCACTCAAGCCTTACTTGGTCAGATGGCCGTCCAAGTAAGGCTTCGTTTATTAAAAAGTTGTATCTATTATTTATTAGAAATAATATAAATAGAATGGTAAAACCATTCTACTGGCCCAGCTTAGTGCTGGACGAGTAGATTATCTCAAAAAAATTATATTATAGGAATTATATAATTATTCAAATCATTCCATTCAAAACAAGATTTACCATGCCATGAAAGGTTTAAGTATCTAAAATATTACTTTTTTAACCTTTCCTTAAAGCAACTAACTCGAGCCTTACTTGGATAGATGGTCGTTCGAATTAGGCGTCGGTATGTAAAAAGTTGTATTTATTATTATAAGGTTATACCATTCTACCTGCCTAGCATAGTGCTATGCGAGTAGATTATCTCTATAAAATCATATAAATAATATTATAATTTAAGTTGTTCCTTCATTAAGGATTTACCATACTATGAAAGGTTTAAGTATCTAAAGAACTACTTTTTAAATCTTTCCTTAAAGCAACTAAATCAAGCCTTACTTGGTCAGATGGTCGTCCAAGTTAGGCCTCGGTTAGTAAAAAGTTATATTTATTATTGTTAGGTTCTACTATTCTACTTACCCAGCTTAATGCTGGACGAGTAGATTAACTCAAAAAAATTATAGGAATTATATTATAATTTAAGTTGCCCTTTTCACAACAGGATTTACCATACTATGAAAGGTTTAAGTAGCTTAAGAGCTGATTTTTTAATCTTCCCTCTAAATAACTAACTCAAGCCTTACTTGGACAGATGGCTGTCCAAGTTAGGCCTGAGTTAGTGGTAAGTTATGTTTATTAAAATAAACCGACCGATTGGCTCAGTGGCGGGGCCCTCCGCCCGCGGAGTCAATGGTCGCGGGTTCGATTCCCGCATCGGAATAAATATTTATATGGATTTATAAATGTTTATTCCGCGTCTGGTAACCCCCCCAATCCGCATTTCCTTTCCTGCCCCTTCCTTTCTTCTCTATCCTTTCCCTTCCTCTCCGCCAATCCACGGTCTGCCGTGCCAATGGATGCGTGGCTAGGGGCGAGCCTAGTCGAAAGCGTGCCGATCGTCCCGGGGTCGGGCTCCCCCGGGGACTATGGTGCCTTACCTCAGCATGCAGGGCTCTGCTAGAGCTGACCTCCATCCTCCCTTGCGGCTCGTGGGATTCACTAAGACGAATTTAATACACATAATTTGTCGAAAAATGACGGCGACGTGGTTCGCCACCCGTCACGTCCTGATTCTCACGAGGGCGAAAAGCGACCAATGACGAGCCGTTTCGCTGCGATGAATGGCAGCGGATGTAGCTCTGTGGTCTCTGCCAACCCCTGCGGGGGATAGGCGTGAATATATATATATATATATATATATATATATATATATATATATATATATATATATATATATATATATATTAAAATAAACAAAGGACCTTGTCAAATCTTCTGCAATAAACTTTGCAGGTGGAAGACTGCTGTTGTTCCCCGTTTGCGTTGATATTACTCTGCGACCCTTCGTTGCTTTTGTGATCCTTTTTTCCTGTAATGATAATATTATATACTACAGTGTCCGGTAGCAGAATTATATAATTATATAGTTATAGGTCGAATAATCATATATACATACATACATATCGTCACGCCTGTCTCCCGTAGAGGTAGGCAAACACCACAGATCTAAATCTGCTACGATCTCGGCATACTTCCCTTGCTTTCTCCTTGGTCAAGGTACGTTTTTCGTGGTCTTCCTCTTCCGGCCCTTCCATCCACATTCGCACGGTAAATTTCTTTTGCCAGTCGTCTTTCATCCATCCTCTCTATATGCTCAAACCATCTAAGCATCCCTTTTTCTACTTTCGTCACAACACCTTCTTTTACTCCACATTGCTCTCTTATATCTTCATTTTTTAATCTATCATTCAAGGTTACACCACACATTCTTCTTAATGCTCTCATTTCCACCGCATTCAGTCTGCTTTCATGCTTCTTCTGCCAAACCCAACTTTCACTACCGTGTATTAGCGTCGGAACAAGCACCCCCTGATGAACCGCCAGTCGGGCCGTTTTAGACACATTCTGACTTTTCATAAAGGAGTGCAGGACTCCGTTAACCTGAATACCAACTTTCACTCGTCTTTCAATGTCTCCTTCACAAAGAGACAGATAGCCGAAAACAGCGATATTCCATTTTAAAACAGGACGTTTGGCCACTTTAGTTACATATAGGAGTCAACTTACCGGGGGAATCTCTGTCCTCTTCCTTTTGTCCCTGGTCATTCTCCAAGTCCAACTCTTCCGCTACAGTTATCCAGTTAAGGTAGCCCTTCAGGTCTTCTTCAAACTGTTGGCGCTCGCGAGACTTCTGGAAGTCGCCGCGACTTTTAGCTTTTTCTCTCTCCTTTGAAAACTCTCTGGAAAATTGGAAATTTCATATACTAGACTAGCAATATACTAGAAATATAATAATTATACTTAATGTTTTTTTTTATAAAAAGCTCATTATAAGTTATATTATATTTATCGGCAGACCGTGGATTGGCAGAGAGGAAGGGAAAGGATAGAGAAGAAAGGAGCAGGAACGGAAATGTGGATTGGGGGGTTACCAGACTCGGAATAAATATTTATAAATCCATATATATATATATATATATATATATATATATATATATATATATATATATATATATATATATATATATATATATATATATATATATATATATAGATATATATTCCGATGCGGGAATCGAACCCGCGACCATTGACTCCGTGGGCCCCGCCACTGAGCAAATCGGTCGTCGTTCATTTTACGGTTAACTATGTTTTCGCTTCTTTGCGTCGATATAATTCAATAATGGGAAAACCATGGTGGTCGTTAAACAATTATTTTTCTAATCATTTTATCCATCTAATGGTTGTCTAGAAGAAAAACCTTGCGATGAGACAGTTCATTTTAATGCTCTTAAATTTTAGTTTACTTAATTAAATAGTTGTAAAGAGAAGAAAAAATATAATATATTTTTTTTAATTTATTCAAATAATGTTCAAATCCTCCAGAGAAACAGAGACCGACATCTGTGATCTTCAGTCTTTCAAATTAGTAAACTAAAGTGGGAATGGACTGGTCGAAGATCCGACAACCGCTGGAGTAGACGAGTGCTGGAGTGGAGACCGCGTCTCGGCAAACGTAGTGTGGGACGCCCCCCAGCTAGATGGTGCGACGATCTGCGCAGAGCTGCTGGCAGAAACTGGATGCGTGCAGCCGAAGATCGGGCTAGTTGGCGCTTCTTGGGGGAGACCTATGTCCAGCAAATAGACTGCCGCAGGCTGTTGATGATTCTAATAAGTTAAGAAAATAAAAGCTTATTATTAATATTATTATGAAGTGTTAATCTTACCCTGAAAGTACACCAAGAATGAGGTTCATAACGAAGAAATTGCCAAAGATAACCAATGTAACGAAATAGATCCACACCCAGGTATTCCCCTTTACGTCAGATATCTGAAAACACATATCCTCATTACAAACGATGAAAAACGGTTATGAAACTGACCAAACGAGGATCGATCGCAGAGATAAGTCCATTGGATCGTGTTCGCGGGTTCGATTCCCGTATCGGGGTAAATATACCAACTGGTAAATAATCCGCATTGGATAAGCGTGGTGGTTTAATGTTCATTCCTCGAGAAATGGGGAGATTCGTGCCCTGAAGTGGGACATGTGTGGGCTATGAAAAAAAAAACAATTTGTTTTCCCTCTTAATAAAATAAAAAAAAAATAGGAGGCAGTCTTAAGGACTACCGACAGAAGTGAACTGTATTTTGAAATTTCAAACTAATTGTAATTTTAAATGCTGCTATTGCTACAGCGTGTTGCTGACGCGACTCACAAAACTTTATCCATGCATGAAGCGTTCAACGCACACACAACATGTTGGCGTGATGCGTGTACGTAGGCAGCTGCGCGCGCATTAACTATTTTTAAAATATGTCTATGGCTATACTCATAGTTATAGATATACTTAACCATTAGGATGTTGCTGACGCGAACCCATAGATTTTTCGCCTACCCAGAATCGTGTAACGCGGCTATAGAAGTTTTCACTTCAACGAAGAATACTACATAAACATTGTTTAACTTACTCCGTTATGTAAGTTGTACGAAATACAATTAAAATCAAAATAAAGCTTTCTTTCAGTAAATTTCCACCCAATCCTATAACAAATACATCAATTTGCAAATATAAAGCAGCTTGTACTTCTATTCTATTCTTAAAAAATCTTTGAATGCAGTTCGAATTGTTTTTAAAATCAAAATAAAGCTTTGTTTCAGTAAATTTCCACCCAATCCTATAACAGAGACTATATACAGATATAAAGCACATGGTACGAATATAATCCTAAGTCTATAATACTGCAGAAACACGTCTTTGACCAAAATAGCATATGCTCAAAAGATTTGTGGCTAGCTTTTGAAGGAATAAGTGAACAATATTTCATATGATTCCAGGAATTATTTACGTATCTCATAATACTAGTATTTGTTCAGTGATCGAAATTAGACCGTAATTTATTAAAAGTATTAATTTTCATTTTTCAACCCCTACTTAGTTCACACTCTTCCTATATATATTTATATATCTCGTTCGAATTTTCAATCGTTAATAAAATACTTTTTTATACGAATTTTATACGAAATAGTGAATGACACTTGATGTTCATACAATTTTTTTCAAATACTTATTATATTTAATTAATTATTATTTTGATTTTATATAGTAGAAAATAATTTCTATTATATAAGATATTTAGCAGGATACAAAAGTAGTAATTTTTTTTACTTGTTATATTTATCATTCTGCATTTCTTCTCCATAATGAACAAACCGTATAACCGACCGAAATACCATATTTACCATAAGGTAAAATCTTTCGATCGATTAAAATTACAGATTTTTTTATATCACATTTAACAGGTTCGATTCTCAGCTCAGACCGGCGATTATTATAAACAAATCTTTGAATGCAGTACGAATTGTTTATAAAATCAAAACAAAGCTTTCTCTCAGTAAAATTTTCTATCTACAGTAAGAACTTCAAGTACTTTCCATACATGTGGCACAGCCGTGAAACGCCCTGTATATGACACATAGAATAATTTGTTTACATTCATTTTCATGTTTATTCTTTTTTAATGAATTATATTTTTAATGAAATAAACAGTGCCTGTGAAGTTATACAGGATGTTCGGTGATAGAATTAGATAACAGATAGAATAGTCCTTCTTTGAAAGCCCGCAGAAAACCAGGGTCTGAGTGGTAGCATACCTACCGCGCTTCTTACGGTAGCGTCCGAGTTACGGAGGCCCAACACACTGCCCCCTTCCACTATCCCTCCCCCTCTTTCCTTAAAGGTCGGCAACGCATCCGCACTGCCTATGGCGCTGCGGAAATCTATAGGCGGCATTGATTGCTTTCCATCAGGTGACACGCCTGCTCGTTTGCCTTCCTATCCCATAAAAAGTAGTTATAGCTTAAAAAACCCAATTCTGCTACCAGATAAATCTATATTATTCCTAAAATAAAGACAAATAAATTTTTATCCTCTTACAGCATACATAATGTCAGTCCAGCCTTCAAGTGTGATGCATTGGAAGACAGTAAGCATGGAGTAGCCAATGTTGTCAAAGTTTGTGATCCCAAAGTTAGGTCCTTCCCATTCACCCTTACATATCTGCCCTTCTTCACACTGCACGCCCACTTCTGGATCCCTGCTACAAGGCGATGGATCATCTGATGCAAATGTATCTGAAAACGAAAGGCATAGTAATCAAATGATATTTTTATAAATTCATGGAGTAAAAGGTGACGTGACAAAAGTTGAGAAAGGGATACTTAGGTGGTTTGAACACATAGAGAGGATACATGAAAGAAATTTACGTTGTGGATGTGGATGCATGGGTCGGTAGGGGAAGACCAAGGCAAACATACCTTGACCAAATTGCTGACGTTCTTAAGAAAGGCCTGATCAAAAGTTTCCTTAATCGGAGAGTTTGTATAAAGAGAACGGTGAGTGTGGATGAACAGTGTTCTTTTTTTATGGGATAGGAAGGCAAACGAGCATGCGTGTCACCTGATAGAAAACAATCAACGCCGCCCATAGATTTCCGCAGCGCCATAGGCAGTGCGGAAGCGTTGCCCACCTTTAAGGAAAGAGGGGGTGGGTAGAAGGAGGGGGAGGATGTTGGGCCTCTGGAACTCGGCTGCTCACCGAACGAAGCGCGGTAGGTAAGCTACCACTCAGAGGCCAGTTTTCTGCGGGAGTGTGGTATTTCCCCGAGCGAGCCGGCCCATTCATGCTACAGACAAATATTATGCCATTCTTGACAAAGTATTCGTCTGCAGCGTGGCTCTACCGCTATTGTTTTGTGTATACCTATGAATCGTAATGATCTTAAACACGTTTACCGGTTCCATTAATGAAGCAGGTGTCGTGAAGTACTCCAGAGAACAGCTCCAGGCCAATGATGGCGTAGATGATGATAACGAAGAGTACAAGGAATGCTATGTGGAACAGCGGCACCATAGCCTTTCAATATGGAGTTCAGCACGATTTGAAGACCTAGAATTATGAAATATATTATTAAACTACATAACGCTACCTCCTGGCTGGATAGAACCGTTGTTCTGAGTGTATAGATACAATTTTTCATTTTGCGGCAAGTTTTAATCTGGTCTTTGGTCTTGACACACCTGGTGTTTTTGCAGCAGATCGTTCTGCGCAAGATGACTGGATCTCAAACATGATGGATCGACCAGAGAGAAAGAGAGGGAAGAGAAAAAAAACTCTCTTATATAAGATATTTAGCAGGGAATAAATACCGTTAGTGGTGAAGCGTGTAGATCTCTGGAAAAGTATATATTGACTTTAAAAAATATACTATATATACACATATTACTTTTTTCTTAACAGCCCATATATGTCCGACTACTGAGCACAGACCTCTCTATTTCTCACGTATGTTAATCCACCACGCTTGTCCAATACGGATTTGCGGGGTTACCAGACTCGGAATAAATATTTGTAATCCATACATATATTTATTACGATGCGGTGATCGAACCCGCGACCATTGATTCCGCGGGCAGCGGGCCCCGCCACTGAGCTAATCGGTCGTCATATTCCTTGTTCACTATCAACATAACACGTTTCGCTTTGACGAGATATCCTCTGGTATAGTATTATAGACTCTACGGTTGTCTTTCGTAGAGTGTAGTAGACTCTACGGTTGTCTTTTGTAGAGTGTAGTAGACTCTACGGTTGTCTTTCGTAGAGTGTAGTAGACTCTACGGTTGTTTTTCGTAGAGTGTAGTAGACTCTACGGTTGTCTTTCGTAGAGTCAACAACACATACAAATTTATAGTGTGTCTGACGTTATCGATGGCTATGGTGAAATGCTTGGGAATTTGCTGTAAGCCGTTTCTCGCATTGACTCCTGACTCCATCAAGTATTGATGCCGATATTCTATGAGAACGTGGAACTTCCTCGATTGAGACGAGCCATTAGTTCTACCACTACAAATTAATATTACTTCAACTTAAAGAAGGGTTCCCGCGGGCTCCGAGAGCTGGGCCCAGTATCGGATGAAGCTCTTGGCTTTAAGAGCCAAGATAACTAAGATAGGCTACTAGCAATAAATTCTTCGAATCTAGGCGTTAAAGAAGATAGGTAAATATACAAACTTGGCACTCCTGAGACAAGCCTTAGCGGCCGCAGCACTCTGAACGCCCTCAGAGCCTTCACGTCAAATGAGTCCTTCGAGATGTACTGCAGAATCATACTCACAATGCTGGAATAAATTAAAAATTATTAAATCCATTAAGCTTTTCAAGTTGGTAAACTGAAGTGGCAATGGGCTAGTCACGTTTGTCAAAGAATCGAGAACCGCTGGAGTAGACCAGTGCTGGAGTGGGACTGCGTTTGGGCATACGTGGTATTATACTCCTAGGAATAGCAATCCGGAAAACCGGATCCGGTAATCCGGCGGATTCAGCATCAATATACGTACCGGATCCGGTGATTGCATATTTTGGCAAAATACCCGCACTTTTGCTTGATTTGATACTACAAACGTGTGGTGCTTTTGCGTTAAATTGAAGGCGTGCGATAATATTAAAGTTTTAAGCCATGTCGCTTTCGAAACCAAGCCAGAATTGCACTGCTAGCATGGCTAGATTTTAACATTTTGTTAGGGTTTATTTTCTGTTATTTTATGGCAATTAGTTATAAATATTATGCCAGTGTTCAAGTTAAATACAATAACATCAAATCTCTTGAAATATAACTAGTCAACTTATCACGTTACGTCTTGATAAAATAGTGATTATTCTACCAAAACATTTGGACTTTTGCAGTCAACTTAAAAAGTCACGATACACGCATGTATTTCATATCACTTCACTTATACGCCTTAATCGAACTATATTATATAATACACCACCACAATTAACCAATATAACTGATAATAAGATTATGAAAATGAAATAAAAACACAACGTCACTGATATAAGTTGGCGAAAAAAGTCTTTGTTAGAGTTATTTATTCATATTTGAATGAAATACAATAAAATTAAACAGAATAAAATTAAAAAGTAAGATATCAATAATATGGTGATCTATCGACTGCCAAAGATATCCCGGAACGATCCCGCATCAATTGTTATAATGGAACAGAGTATTCATCGCTTACCCTATAGTAACTATGGTAAAGTCCAAACTGTTCCATGTGTTCCTCAAGTAGGCACCAGGGTGGAACAAGAATCCATAAGCTATTATCTTCATCACACATTCACCGGTAAATATCACCATGAAGATCCACTCCACTTTTTCCTAGAATAACAATGGGAATTCATTACACTTTTATGGAAAATATAGGCAAACGAGTAAGCTGGTCACCTGTGGTAAGCGACCAAGCAATCTATGACCCTCTCCAGTACTACGGACACTACAGATGCGTTGTTACCCTAAGGTAGGCCTTAGGGTAAGAATGTGAATAGTCCACCTCTGTACCAGAAATAGATAAATAGAATGATATAAATAAATAAATAATGGGGGAAGAAGAAGAAAGAAATGGAGAGAGAGAAGGAAATAGAGGAAGGAGAAAGGAGAAAGGAACTAAGCCTCGGAATCCCAAATCAAGTCTCGCAATCCTTAAAGAAATCACACTTATCACTTCAAACTAGCACCATTATTTCTAGTCGAATGCCTAAACACATGCTTAAATGGAAATATATTATAAGCATTCGATATTTTACCGAATAATTAAGACAACATTGCAAGTTCGATTCCCGAATAGAGGACAAAAAGTTGTAATTACATACATACATATCGCCATGCCTGTCTCCCATAGAGATAGGCAGATACCACAGTTCTCAATCTGCGCAAATCGCAGATTCCATCAGCTCGACGCCGTGTTGGAGGTACAAATGTGTGTGTTTCGATTTTAATTTCGTCGTGATGCTACGTTAAACGTGTAGAGGAGGATTGCACCGAAGTATCTATAGTCCCTATTAGTCCGCTAGGACCTAAGGTCTAACGGGTGAGAACCGACCGGGTACGTGAGAGAATCTCGTGTAAGCGGCCGGTGTAGAAGTGTTACCTACTCTTCGTGCTCGGCTAGAGCCGGGGTGCGTTTCGTCGTCCGGATCGTGTAAGACCTTACGCGGGCGTCGTTTTTTCGGATTAAACGGGCGAATAAGTGATCCATTGTATCACTACCACGTAATGATTATACACGGGCCCTACATGGGCTAAAGACGCCTCTGGGAGCACCGGATAATAAAATATAAAACCTTCTCCTAACAGCGCGTCTCTGACTTGCGAAGGTTGGCAGCCAATTCTACACAATTGTCCTTCTCCTTCGCGAGGTGCAAGTAACCTAAAGACCCTACGTAACCAAGACTTTCTTCTTCGACCGACTTGTCATTTGCCCGCGATTTTTCCCATCATAATCAGTTGCAGCAACTTGTGTCTGTCATGTCTCATAATATGACCCAGGTAAGCAACTTTTCTACTTTTATTATTAAATAATATATTAAACGAAATTACTTACCAATATTTGATTCGTGTTGTTCGTATCTCCGGACGGGTACGGCGTGAAGACGGCTAAAGCTATACAATTGGCAAAAATTGTCGTCAATATCATGTACTCGAACGGTCTGGGAATATTCTTTAGGAAATGTTCGATTTATTGAAGTTTTTTATAATATTATATGCTAATAATTAATAAAGTATTGAACGCTTGTAGAGCCAATATCGGATTTATATTTTAATTATGATATCTTATAGTAAAAAACAGACGACCAATTGGCTCAGTAGCGAGGCCTCCCAACCACGCAATAAATGGCACGACCATTCGGTACGATATCCCCGCATCGGAATAAATATATTATATATGGCCTGCAAATGCTAAAGTCTTGTAAACCCGCCAATCAGCACTGGACAAGCGTGGTGGGTTAACGTCCGTTCCTCCAGAAATGGGGAAACCCGTGCTCAACAGTGGGACAAGTATGGGTTGTGAAAAAAAACAGTAAACATTATTCATCAATCATCAATCATCAACAGCCTGCGGCAGTCCACTGATGGACATACGCCTCCCCCATGAAGTGCCACTTAGCCTGATCTTCGGCTACACTCATCCAGTTTCTGCCAGCCGCTATGCGCAGATCGTCGCACCATCTGACCGGGGGGGGGGGGGCGTCCCACACTATGTTTACCGAGACGCGGTCTCCACTCCAGCACTCGTTTGCTCCAACGATTATCGGATCTCCGACAAACGTGACCAGCCCATTGCCACTTTAGTTTGCTAATTCCAAAGGCTATGTCGGTCGCTTTAGTTCTCTGGCGGATTTGTTCATTCCGAATCATATCTACCAGAGAAACTCCGAGCATAGCTCTCTGAGCGACTCTGAGCTTGTGAAGCAGACAGACTGTCAGCGTCCACGTTTCGCCGCCGTAGGAGAGTAAAAAATTATGTTGCGGGCGAATGAAATAGAATACATTATTTAGTGTTTTTTATTATCATACTTTAGTTACCATAAGCGTCTCGTGTTCATTTGATGAAATTGTAAACTTGGAGCTTGGAATAATGTAATATATGTGAATAAAATGTAAAATAATTTTTAAACTTGGTAACAATATTAGTATAAATATACCCTACAATTCGTCTCATTTTCTAGAACTTTAGTTTTCTCAAATATTCACTTCTACCTCGTCTGCACTGCACACATATTTTTTTCTTTAAATTTACTGGCAATATTTTTTTTAATATATCCTAAACTCTTGTGAACCACTCGAACTAAGCAGATAACGGTTGTAGTAGGATATAGTTCACATCAATAGTACAATGTAGGATACGAACTCAAAACGTACAGATCGTAATTTTTTCGCAAGGCTCAAGTTTCTCAACGTAGCTATTGCTGCTTTAAAAATTTACCATCAGCCTACCCGCTACCACTTTAGAAGATATATGGTTGTCATCTAAAAATTAGGTCCGGATCCGGTTCGAAGGACCAATTTCAAAGGTAAAAAACTTAACTATATAATTATCGGATTATTAACTAGCGTTAAAGTAACGAAGGTTTTACTCAGGCAGGAGCAGGCGTATGTACCTGATAGAAAGCTATCAACGCGGCCCATAGACATCTGCAATACTACAGGCAATGCAGAATGGTTGTCGGTCTTTAAGAAATGTGTAGACTTATTGGTGTTAACCCAGATCCTAGTTCCATACTTTTAAAAAGGATACTTCCATTCAACTATATCGTAGCACAGCTTTCTTAGAGGATTCTTAAGACCTAAGCAAAATAAACTTCTCTTGGGTTTCTCGGGCTGGGGTTTGCCGCGCGGCCTTGCCGGTTTCCTCGGAGCCTGTGCCACTAACGCTTGCCCTGTGTCTGGACCGAGACTGTCTGCTCCAGGCGTTGTGGCCCCTGTAACCTGTGTCTGGTCCGTTGTTGCCATTTTCACCTGGAACAAAACAGAAGGCATTTTATAGCGATTTTCTTAGCTGGTTAATTTTAATATTCTTTTGTTTTTTTATGGGATAAGAAGACAAACAAGCAGGCGTGCCGCCTGAAGGAAATCAATCAGTATCACCTGCATACATCTGCAGTTCCTTTTCCGCAGCTCCTCAGGCGTTTAAGAAATGTGTAGGTTTACTTTTTGAAGGTTCCAACATCTTATGAGTTTGGAAATACCGCTGGAAGTAGCTGGTTTCACAGTATAGCGATGCCTGTTAAGAAGTTTCGGGGAAAAATAGGATAATCATATCGCACTGCCATTCATCCAGATGGTGGGAATGAAATCTCGGAACCTATGACCATCGAGTCCAGAAGCGCTGGTTTAGCCGCTAAGCCAATTATAGCCACACTTATGCATTTCGAACACAGCTTTTGTAAAAACGACAAACCTGGTAGAGGCTATTTTTTACGTCAATACAGAGGTATCGCCTTCAAATATGTTGTGTACAATCACAGATACATCTGTGATTGTTAGGACCAGTAAAGTTTAAAAATTCATCTCCACCATCTGGATGAGTGGCGATCCAGTACAGTGCGTTTTTCTAGAAACTTCTTTCCACGCACGACATTGAAACCTTCAAAAACAAGCCTACACTTTACGTAAAAGGCCGGCAACGCTTCTGCACTGCCTATGGCACACATGCGGACGTCTATGGGCGGCGTTGATTGCTTTCCATCGGTGACATGCCTGCTCGTTTGCCTTCCTATCCCATAACAAAAGTTCTGATATTACTAGAAAAACATGATAGATAGATTGATATATTCTTTATTGTACTCCAAAAACAAAGAGTTCTCGTTTAGGAGGTCAAAGAGGACGAATACACAGTGGGTAGTTATGCTAGCATAGTAGTAGTAGTAGTAGTATTATAAATTAAAAAAAACTTGTATTAATTTAGATAGAAAGATATATTCTGTATTTTATACCAAAACAATTATTCATTGTAATGTTTATATACAAATGGCGGTCTTATCGCTAATAGCGATTTCTTCCGGACAACTGTAGGATCGACACAACGTTAAAAAGATAATTCGATGTAGGTTGGTGATACACTGTCGTTACAATCATAGAGGAGAAAGAAAGAATATATTAATAAACAAAGATAATAGCCATAAGCTATATCTTGACAAACTATATTTTCGGTCCGTCTCCTTGACGAGCTCAAAATCGTTCAGAGGGCTATGGAGAGTGCTATGCTCGGAGTTTCTCTGGTGGATAGAATTCGAAATGAAGAAATTCGCCGGAGAACCAGAACCACCGACATAGCTCTTCAAGTTAGCAGACTGAAGTGGCAATGGGCTGGACATATTTGTCGGAGAACCGACAATCGTTGAATTAGACGAGTGCTGGAGAGACTGCGACTCGGCAAACGTAGTGTGGGACGCCGCCTGCTAGATGGAGCGACGATCTGCGCAAAGTGACTGGCAGAGACTGGATGCGTGTAGCCGAAGATCGCGCTAGGTGGCGCGCCTTGAGTGAGGCGTATGTCCAGCAGTGGACTGCCGCAGGCTGATATATATATATATATATATATATATATATATATATATATATATATATGTGTGTGTGTGTGTGTATATAAGTATATACGTACACACAATTTACCTCTTACAATTGTCTTTCTCTTTTATAAACTATACAAAACATTGGGAGAGGAATTACGATTCAGTTGCATGGTGGACAGTAATTTAACTACGTTTATGGCGGGCATCGTAAAACAGGTGACGCGATTCCACAACAAAGTGATGAACGAATTATTATTAGATCGAGTGAACGCCCGCACAGACGTGACACAACTGAAATACAAATGACTAGCTTTTGCCCGCGGCTTCGCTCGCGAGAAATTTCGTCTGCCACATTAAGTTTCACATCATTTTAAATAAATATATTTTTTTTTTATTTAATTTATGGTTCACAATTTTGGTCATAGTGGATTCCACATAAAAGGTACTAACTGTATAATACAAACAATCCTACGGTACATCATCTTTGTGTAACTCCAATGGTTTAGGCAGCGTACGCCAAGAAAGCTCTCAGAGGCCAGATTTATTCCGACTTAATTGACTTATATCGTTATATTACGACCAAAATTACATAAAATCATTACAAATTGTAACCTATATGTTATTTCAATGATATACCTATATTACTGTAAATGTTCATCCAAATCCGTCCAGTAGTTTTTTCGTGAAAGAGTAACAAACATACATCCATACTCACAAACTTTCGCATTTATAATATTTGTAGTAGGATTAGTAGGATAAGATAGGATAAAACAGAGACATTTCGACTAATTTTCAAAATTACACACCATTTAATTATTATACCCATACATAACGATGTGAAAAAGACGTATCTAATATTCAGCCGTAATATTTATAAGGGGTAGAGCCACGCTGCAGACGAATACTTTGTCAAGAATGGCATATTATTTGTCTGTAGCATGAATGGGTCGGCTCGCCCGGGGAAGAATCACACTCCCGCAGAAAACCGGCGTCTGAGTGGTAGCTTAGCTACCGCGCTTCGTACGGTGAGCGGTCTGAGTTCCAGAGGCTCAACACCCTCTACATCCCACCCCCTTCCCCCCACCCCTTCCCCCCAACCCTTTCTCCCTCCCACTCCCATAATATCACTTTCCTTAAAGGTCAGCAACGCTTCCGCACTGCCTATGGCGCTGCGGATGTCTATGGGCGGCGCTGATTGCTCTCCATCAGGTGACACGCCTGCTCGTTTGCCCTCTATCCCATAAAAAAAATATTCAGTCGTAATCCCTCACTAAACTTAATTTTTTGTCAGTGATCGTAGTTTGTAATTTGTGACCTTGTTTATACACTATTTGTAAATTATATAAGAATGCTTGTTAACTATTACTAGTAAACATTTATATAATACATGTATGTATCATACATATCACGCCTGTCTGTCGCAGGGGTAGGAAGAGACAACACATCTCAATCTGCTACGATCTCGGCATACTTCTCTTGCTTCCATACACATTACTCTCCTCATGCAAGCTCGCCGGTTAAAGATACTCTTGACCTGGCCTTTCTTAAAAACTTCAGCATTTTGGTCAAAGTATGTTTTGCGTGGTCTTCCCCTACCGACGCATCCTACCACATTTGCAACGTAAATTTCTCAACATTAACGTTTCAGAAGTAAGTAAAATATATGCCCAATAAATAAGATTGTTAATTAGAGAAAAATTGTACAACAACAAAAAAACTATTTTTTTAAGGCATAAAAGGGAAAACAAACAAGCGTGTCACCTCATAGAGCCACCATCATAAGCAAATAAAGCCGCCCATAGATATCCGCAACACCATAGGTATTACGAAAGCATGGCACACAAACTTATTATATTGATAATTAATACTAACATATTTGACTGATATTCATCGATCTTATTGCAAATCACAAATAGCATTCACAGCCTGTTTATATATAAACAAAAAGTAAACATATTAATTACGTACATAAGTACCTAAATATTTTAAGTAAACTTCTTAATTACGTACATAAGTACCTAAATATTCTAAATATTTTTACATAAGTACCTAAATATTTTAATTAAACAACTTTACTACGTACATAAGTACCTAAATATTTTAAGTAAACTTCTTAATTACGTACAGAAGTACCTAAATATTTTATGTAGACTTTTTAATTGCATACTTGAGTACCTGAATATTGTAAGTAAACATCTTTATTACGTATTTAAGTTGTTTTGTTTTGTGATTGAAAATAAAATAAATATTAATTCAGTAAACATTTTTTAACACAACCCTCAAACACTTATCTATACCTTGACCAAGCAATCGAGGTATTTGCAACTTGATTATACCATGAGGTATTAGTTTTGCATGTTTGGAATGGTTAAATCCAAATAAGCTTGTAATGTTTTGGTAAGAAATGGTTCACATAAATAGTTCAATGGGGGATACGAATTTACGACGTACAGATCTTAAGCCCCGAGTCTTGCCAGCTGAGCTATATCTGCTTATGCTATGAAAAATAATTCATTAAATGATTAGTCATTTTGAACATTATTGTTAATCAATTATGATTGAAATTCGCTTGTAGGGTGATGCTTCTATATCTTACTGTATACGTATATTAGTGTCAACATTGAAATGGATTATATTCTGCTTTGTTTGTACGTGATATTTAAAGGTTCCCAGACGTTGTTCTCCCCTTTTAAGCACGTAGGTGTATTGTCTATCACGGAGTAATGGAGGTGTATTATTTTCGTTTTGTCTGAGCCATTTAGAGTTGTTTGGGCTTGCAATGTATGAAATGTTGAATATATGAAATGTTGAATGTACGAAATGTAGAATGTACGAAATGTTGAATGTACGAAATGTTGAATGTACGAAATGTTGAATGTATGAAATATTGAATGTACGAAATGTTGAATGTACAAAATGTTGAATGTACGAAATGTAGAATGTACGAAATGTTGAATGTTCAAAATGCAACATTTTCATTATTTTTTTTATATATATAAAATATAAATATAGGTTTCTAATTTTTTTGAAACTTTTTTCTATACAGCAAAGTGAAACCACCCAGATTCAGCGGCATTCCAGCAGGTAGTCCAGCACTAATCCAGCGGATGTCAAAGCTCTGGCAAACGTGGTCCTTTTTTCTCTTAAGTTTGCTCACTCGAAAACCCATCTCAATGAGACAAGTGAATTTTGTCTATGAGCTATGTCAGTGAATTTATTTTCGTGGACGAAATTCTTCATTAAAATCATATCCACTAGAGAAACTCCTTTAATGATGATAAATATTCAGACGTTTATGAAATATGTATATCCATTATTATTTTTTATTGTTTTTGTCCAAATTGTAGTATAAAAATAATGTGGTAACAGCTGCCTTCAGCAGTAGTTGCGAACCGAAACGACATTGGAACCTTCAAAAGACAAACCTACCCATTACTTAACGGCCTACAACGCTTTTATGATGCCTGTAGCGTTGCCAATCAAGTGAGACGCTTGCTCGTTTGCCTTCCTATCCCATACAAAAGTGTTACCAAATATCTAGGACTTGAAGGCACTCACGAGACGAGCGTATGTGTCCACAAAACTCCGGCAACGCATTTGAGACCCCTCAGGCGTTGCGGATGTCTGTGGACGGCGGTTACCACCAGGTGATCCAGATGTTCTTTCGTCTACTCTGCCATAAAACAGTAAATAGGCGGACTTAATTCTCAAACTGCTTTCGGCACTAAAATTGAGCTATTTGTTTGTCCCAGTGGCAGTTGGCTTGTCGTCGGAAACCAAGACTTTAGATAACAAGGTAAGCCGTCGCCTGCAAAGCAAAGTATTTACTCTCGCTCCGGGTCGTCCCTGATCCATAGGTTTTCCATCGCCATCCAACGTGGCAATGCACTGCTCACAAATAATAATAATAATAAGACATTATCATCATCAAGGCATTACAGACGCGATTGAGCCTTAGCTTGGTTTAGTACATTTTTCCAGTCAAATCTTAGTTTGACTTTTTCTCTCCAGCCCCTCACATCCATTGCCTTTAAGTCGTCCTTGACTCCATCTGATCCTAGGCTTTCTGCGGCTTCTAAGCCCATCTGGTTTGCCGTCGAGTAGTCGTTTGGAATAGACATTATGGTATCTATATATTTATTTATTTGGGTAAAAAAAATGATATTCTCGAAGGCACTAAGGCATACTACTCGAGATAAATACCTTTCAAGATAAATACCGATCAATTTTGATACAAATCTTCAATAAAAACAAATCGGCTTTCTGAAAGTATTCCTTAATAGTATCATAAACCGAAGGACGAAAGCACGTAAACATGCGATTTATGTATATTTTCACGACGTCCATATTTTGATGGCCGCCACTGAAAAGATAATCGATGCGCTTTGTTATCAAATCAAACGGGGACAACCACACCCTGCGCAGCGCGTTCTCGTAGGGCGTGGGGACGAGCCTCTGAATAAACCCCACTACTCGAGCTTAATGTATACGCATCATTTTTTTTATGAGATAGGCGGGCAAACGAGCAAGCATGTCGCCTGATGGAAAGCAATCAACGCCGCCCATAGACAACTGCGGCACCGCAGGAGTCGCGGAAGCGTTGCTGGTCTTGTCGGTATGTGTAGGCTTGTTTTTTTGAAGGTGCCAATTTCGTATCGGTTCAGAAAGACCACCGAAATTAGCTGGTTCCACAGAGTGGTGGTGCGTGGAAAGAAGTTTCGAGAGAAACGCACCGTAGTAGATCGCCACTCATCTAGATGGTGGGGATAAAACTTTTCCTTACGGCGAGTTGTGCGGTTGTGGAATTCGGCGGCGGGAATTATTTCATACCTCATAAATAAAAACATTTCAATAAAAGATTATTTAAAAAAAGGCTACATAAATGGATAAATAATAGATGGCAATGTTTAAAATACAATAGCTAAGGAGTTTTTGAATGGATGGATGATGGGGTGTCAGTAGCAAAGTTCTAGGCTAGTAGCGTGTGGTCGCTGACTCGATGAAGAAAAAGAAGCAGATGGAGATCTGTGGAATCCTACGGGAAACAGACGCAGACATATATATATATATATATATATATATATATATATATATATATATATATATATATATATATATATATATATACATATATCTATGTGTGTATGTAAATATGGTGGATAGAGTACATAGTTTTTTAAAGCGTTGACCTCTGTCTGTGTCGACGGGAATGGAACCCCAAGGCGAGGGGAAAATCCTCGCGACGGGGTGCTTGCGTATATATCAACAACTGAAGCATATATACATATATATTTATGTAGATATTTAAATCTCAATGGTACATATAAATGAAATATATATTTATTCGGGATAATTCTGGTCTCTGAATTCTACTATTTCACTATACACATCGCGCACACACTATACTCAACAAAAGGAAAAGTTTCATACCCACCATCTGGATGAGTGGCGATCCAGTACGGTGAGTTTTTCTAGAAACTTCTATCCACGCACCAGTTGCCTGTGGAACCAGCTACCTTCAGCGGTGTTTCCAAACTGATACGACATAGATACCTTACAAAAAATAAGCCTGCACTTTTCTTAAAGGCCAGCAACGCTTCTACACTGGCTATGGCACTAGCGGATATCTACAGGTGGCGTTGATTGCTTTCCATCAGGTGACACGCCTGTTCTTTGCCTTCCTATTTCATAAAAAAACGAACTATTCCATTAGTTATTTAGCTGACGCACGCACCACCACCCTGAGGAATCGGCAAACTTCAGCGGTGTTTCAGAACCGATACGATATTGGCGCCTATCAAGCCTACACATACTTTAAAGGCCTGTAACACTTTCATAATACCTATAGTGTCGCGGATATCTATGGGCGGCGTTGATTGTTTTCCACCAAGCTACACACTTGCTCGTTTGTCCATCTTCTCTCATAAAAAAAAATTACTTGCCGTCTATAATAGTTTTTACCAACTATCTATAAGGCTGTAAATGTTTATACATCCAAGCATGAAACAATAAATATAGCGTATGGTACATTACGGCATTCCTCAGTCCGTACGTCAATCGAACTCCACAAATGGGACATAAAAGTTGGATTAATAGCGGTCGAGACGATGACCGGTGTTTTGCAGCTGTCTCCGTGATAGAACTTGCGCAACGGAGAGTGCGTCAATGCAGCAGTTTGACTGTCGATTGACACGGCAGTTAAGATTCGCTCTGAACAAAATTTGAAAAAGATTCTCCTTCGAAAAATAAACCTTAATAGTTGATTAATGGAGTCAGGCGTTATTTTGCAGAAATCCATTACTATGTGGACAGTCAGAACTTTTACTTAGCTAAGATTGGCGACAAGCAAACAAAAATAATGTGCGTTTTCTACGGGAAGAAGTGGATTTACGGGAAATTCAAACTAAATCTCCCTTCCTATTCCCCTCCGATAATGACACTTTCCTTAAAGGCCGACCACCCTGCTGCACTGTCTATAGCACTACAGTAATCTATGGGCGGCGTTGATTGCTTTCCATAAGGTGACACGCCTACTCGTTCTCGTTTACCATAAAAAAAATTCTTCGCTAGTCGAAGAGACACTAAAAGAACAAGAAAAAATATGCGGCATGTCCGGTAGTAGAATAAAATGAATGAAACCTATTTCAAACATATATAAAAAAAACTACAAAGTAAATAAATAAATAAATTGCAATAACGTTTACGAAGAAGAGAAGAGCAGGTTTTATTTTTTTTAAAAATTATTTCTTTTGTTGTTGACTACCATATCTTTAGTAGAAGTCTGTGCCACTCGCTGAAGTAATGACGTCGGGACCACGCTGACGATATTCTCATTTAGTGCTGAGTGATCGTTAAGTTTATTGAATAGACTTTGGAGAGTACCACAGACAAGAGTCCATAGGTGTGAGCTCCGGCTATATGGTCTGGCTGTCGCTCGATTTTATCTTAGATTACAAAAGAATCTCAAGGAGAGCGTTTTCTATATCCAGTGGACGAACTATAACAAAAACATGACCGACCCATTCGACCCGGCCTCAAACCCATTTGAACCGTGGCGCCATTCAACCACGGTCAAGAAAAGATACGAGGTTGTTATCCTATAAAATGAATTATTAGAGGATAATTTTTATTTTATCATGAAGAACTTGAACTACATTGTACCTACACATCAGAGTGATCAGATTATAAATATTTATATACAGTCATTGGCTTTTCTATAGATAATACTAATATTTTTAGTATGTCATTAGCTTAGATGACTAGAAATTTCTTTTTTCTATTTTAAAATTTGTTATATCCTAGAATCGGTGTTTTAGTCAATGTAATCAGTGAGAAGTTTATCTCTTCAGCCCCTCACACCGATTGCCTTTAAGTCGTCCTCGACTCCATCTAGCCATCTGAGCTTAGGCTTTCCGCGGCTTCTACGACCTTCTGGTTTGCCTGATACGAATATACAATAAAACATTTTTGACATCCGTGTCATTTAGAGTTTTCGCTTTTTTGTGTCGATATAACTATTCCATAGCTCCTTCAAAGGCCCTGCTCTATTTATTTACAGTGTTTCCATATAAAGAATACATTGTTCCTAACGAGGTCACCTAAGTGGCACAAATATTAGGGAATTGATTTCTATAAAAGCCCCTCGTCTAGCTTTCGGGAACTGGGTGTGTTCCCGAAATTATTTTATTTACTTAGTCTCACAGTACACGATAGCTACACTACTCAGCCAATTAGGTCTTCAACTAAAATAACCATTTTTAACCGGCACATAAAATGAAGCCATCCAAAGCTCTTATCACGGAACGTCTAGTTTTTTATAGCAGCGTATCCCTGATGAGCACTCAGCTTTAATGGCTGCAACGCTGCCGGTCTACAGTGTGTACTCAGCCTTAACAGCCGGCGTTCGGAGCGAGCACATGTATTCTATTTGCAGATGTGTATCCGAGCATGGTGCATTCCTATAATAGAAGAACAGATGTGCGTATTTTCGGCTGACTCCGCTGAATCAGTTCCTTTGAACTTTGCACTGTCGTAGCGCGATTCACAATTCTTGATCCAAAACAATAAGCGGCAACAGCTAAAAGTCATGTGTTCAAACCCACACCATTAGAGCAGTGATTCTCTATCTTTTTTTGTTGCAGCACACTTCTAACAATTTAAGTGATAGTGGGAGGGGAAGGGGAGGGGAGGGGGAGGGGAGGGGGAGGGGAGGGAGAGGGGAGGGAGAGGGGGGAGGGGAGGGGGGAGGGGAGGCGGTGTTGGTCCTCCGGAACTCTGCCGCTCACCGTACTAAGCGCGGTAGCCAAGACTTAGACACCGGTTTTCTGCAGGAATGTTATACTTCGCCGGCCCATTCATGCTACAGACAAACATTATGCCATTTTTGAAGGATTCGTCTGCAGCGTGACTCTGCCACGTACGGTAAACCTGTAGTGTTCCAGAATTAAGGCGTTAAGGTGTTGGGTTACGTTTTTGACTCCTCTGACGGTGCAGATGACTTTGGGCGGCGGTGATCACACTATCATGCTTGTTCGTTTGTTCTGCTACAGAAATTCAATTATTTATTTATAGTTCTTCTTCTCAAAGTACATCTCAGACTGTATCCTTTGGAATTGAAGTCCTTTGACTCCTAAAGGTTGACAGCCAGCACCACTATCCTCGTCTTTAGCGAGGTGAAACAGTTCTTTATTTATAATAGCGAAATTCTATTTATTTTAGACAATTTTTATTTATTTTGTTGTTTAATATTTTTTATTTAATTTAAATAAATGATGATGAGCAGGGGTGTCACTTGATAGAAAGCGATCAACGCCGCCCATAGACATCTGCAGTGCCATAGGCAGTGCAGAAGCGTTGCCGGCCTTTAAAAAAATGTAGCCTACATTTTTTGAATGTTCCAAAGTCGTATCGGTCCGAAAACACCGCTGGAAGTAGTTGGTTCCACAAGTAGTAGTGCGTGGAAAGAAGTTTCTAAAGAAACGCACCGTACTGGATCGCCACTCATCACTCAGATGGTGGGGATGAAACTTTTCCTTGCAGCGAGTTGTGCGGTAATGGAATTCAGAGGCCGGAGTTATCTCGAACAATTCCTCGGAGCAGTCACCCTGAATAAAATCGACAAAAGACGCTGAAAGATGAAACTCAGCATAAAGATGTTTTTTTATAATAGATAAATATTATTTATAATATACAAGAATTTTATACTTACTTTTTAAAAATACGTTGACCAAATTGCCGAAGTTTTTAAAAAAGGCCAGGTCAAGAGTACGCTTGACCGGCGGGCTTGTATGAGGAGAGTAATGAGTGTGTAGGAAGCAAGAAAAGTATGCCGAGATCGTAGCAGATGGAGATCGGTTGTCTCTGCCTATCCCTACGAGAGACAGACGTGACGATAGTATGTACGTATGTAAGAATTTTATTTATAATACAGTAATTTTATTTATAATAGAGACATTTTATTTACAATAGAGACATGTTATTTATAATAGAAACAGGCAAACGAGCAAGCATCGTTCGATGGTAGACAGTCAACCATAAACACCAGGGAGACAGCATATTCAAGCGTATTCAAAAATAGACGACCGCATACAAAGTTATGCTTCGAATCGATAATAGAGCAAAGGCACGGCGCCATGCAGTTTGGTACGTCTGTGGGGGCACTATTTACACAACATGTCGGCGTTATAATAAGACTGTTTGCAGACATTGTTCTTACGGGCCATCCATAAATTACGTGTGACATTTTGTGACCAGAGGAAGGAGTCATAAGATTCGTGACGACACTGAAACGCACCAAGAAATTGAACATAAACGAAAAACTTTAAAATATTTCTAATTTTGTCAATATTTAATAAAATAAATAAATAATTTCCTACCCGTACTCTCTTACGGAGCCCAAAACGTGGACGCTGATAGTCCGTCTGCTTCACAAGCTCAGAGTCGCTCAGAGAGCTATACTCGGAGTTTCTCTGGTAGATATGATTCGGAATGAAAAAATCCGCCAGAGAACTAAAGTCACCGACATAGTCTTTCGAATTAGCAAACTAATGTGGTAATGGTCGGGTCACGTTTGTCGGAGATCCGACAATCGTTGGAGCAGACAAGTGCTGGAGTAGAGACCGCTCGCTAGATGGTGCGACGATCTACGTAGGGCGGCTGGTAGAAACTGGATGCGTGAAGCCGAAGATCGGGATAGGTGTCGCTTCTTGAGGGAGGCCTATATCCAGCATTGGCAAGGGAGGCTCAGCAGTGGACTGCCGCAGGCTGTTGTTGATGATGATGATAATTAATTTTGGAAGTAGCGTTTTAATTTAAAAATTACTAACTGTAAAATTGTCATTGTCATGAAAGTCGTGTATAATTTGTGGATGGCCACTAATTTCTTTTCTATGGGTGTTGATTTCTTAGTCTTTAATATTCAAGTTATATTTTCCTTTAAACTACGTAGATGTTTACTGATATATCTCAGAAATTTCAACTGCATGAGATATAGTGCCTCAAGTGTGTGTGCAAAAACATAAAATCTTGTTTAATGTTTCCTTTATTTATAGAAATAGAAAAACTATATTTATGACATTTTTTTGTACAATATTTATTTTTTGCTTAAAACCTTAATCATATTATAAGATACAAAAAACAAAGCAAAAAGAAAATAATTGTATTCAAACAAGTATCATAAAATGGTTCTTGCTCAGCATATGCCGGGCGATCTATTGGAGCACCAGGCGCTGGTTTTCGGTAAGAACCAACGTGGTCAGGTCGCGGACCACAGTTACGACATTCATACTGACACACACACATACATACACGTACATCCAAATATATACTACTACTCATACTCATATACACATAAATACACATACAATACAATAAAATTTAAAAAAAAACTAATTCATGTAATAAATTCACTGCAACCAAAGAAACTTGTTCTTGTTCCTGGTTGCATACTTAAAATTAGTAATTTTGTAATTTTTTTAAACATATTTATAGTATACAAGTCAAGATGAGATGGTGACAAGTTGTTCCAACACTTAGTTGCGGTGTATTTAAAGCTACCACGAAACGCAGCTTATTTCATTTATTTATTATTTTTGGACAAAGATTGGTAGGTACATGAGCCGAAAGAATCCCGGAAAGCGTTCTCTACCAGACCGAATAAAATGTTGTACAGGTATAAAAATAAAAATTATTTTTTACATTAAATACTTACATAGGTACATATTATTAAATGTATACATACACTCCTGGACTATAAATATAAGGTAATCTTGACCCATTTGGCTGAAAGATATCTTTCATTTGTCCATCTGGCGACGATTGCAGTTCGCGTTTTGTCCAGAAGCAAAATTTAAATCAAATTTAAAGGTATTTCTCCTCAACAATTGCTTTAATTCGCTTGACGAATTGTCTTTTTATTTTAATAACCCTTCTCATTTCAGTATTTCGCAAACTATTGCAATTTATCCACTATTGAGAACTGGGCCTCCCCATTTTTGAAGAATTTTACACTTGTCCATGCTTTTCCAGGGGGATTGGCATGCTCCAACAAGCAGAATAAATGCCATCGAGATAAATATATTTAAGGCACATCCAGAAAATATCTGCCACCATCTCTATATAGCATTATCATATGATTTTTAAAAAAAAATATACGTTTTTACTCCTGAATCCGAATCCGAAATTCGAAGCCTATTGGCTTCAACAGCTTTATCGAATACTGGCCTCGCGGGCTCGGCGGCGCTGCGGGCGCCGATGCCCAGTGCGGAATCGTAAGCGACCTTTAAGGAAAATGGGAGTAGGAATGGGAGGGTGTTGGGCCTCCGGAACTCGACCGCTCACCGTACGAAGCGCAGTAGGTAAGCTACCACTCAGACGCTGGTTTTCTGCGGGAGTGTGGTACTTCCCCGGGCGAGCCGGCCCATTCATGCTACAGACAAATATTATGCCGTTCTTGACAAAGTATTCGTATGCGGCGTGGCTCTACCACTGTCAACCACATGTGCGTGTGCCGATTTTAATTTCGTCATGACGCTACGTTAAACGTGTAGGGGAGAATTGGATCAATATAACTATAGTCCCTATTACTCCCCTAAGCCCTAAAAAAAGTCTAGGGGGTGAGTGGCCGGTGAAATGTTCCCTACTCTACGTGCTCGGCTAGAGCCGGGGTGCGTGTGAGTGTTGGATGAACCAATTTATTAACGCGAAACTCCACTAAGAATAAAAGGCAATATCACTTGATAATATAACACCCACCACTCGTTCTTTTAATTATTTCGTAGGACACGCAACTTCGCGTCACCCGTGTAACATACGCGACTATCTTATCATATAATTTGAAAATATATCGATCCCTACAACGTTCAGTGCTATCTATCTATCTATGCGAGTCTGATCACTGAGTTGAATTGTTTCCTTTTTATGGCATAAAATTATAAATTGCATTCCAAATAACATTATTTTCATCTAGTATCAACGCAACCGATTAGCTCCGTGGCGGGACCCTCCGCCCGCGGAGTCAGTGGTCGCGGATTTGTTCCCCGCATCGAAATAAATATATGTATGGATTTATAAATATTTATTCCGAGTCTGGTAACCAGATTCATCCGTTTCATGCCCTCTCCTTTCTTCTCTATCCTTTTCCCTTCCTCTCCACTAACCCACGGTCTGCCGTGCCAGTGGATGCGTGGCTAGGGGCGAGCTTAGTCGCAAGCGTGCCGACCGTCCCGGGATCGGGCTCCCCTGTGTACGATGGTACCTTACCTCAGCATACGGGGCTCTGCTGGGGCTGACCTCCATCCTCCCTTGCGGCTCGTGGGATTCACTAAGACGAATTTTAATATACCTAATTTGTTGAAAAACGACGGCGACGTGGTTCGCCACCCGTCACGTCCTGATTACCACGAGGGCGAGAAGCGACTAATGGAGAGCCGTTTCGCTGCGATCAATGTGAGAGGAAGAATGAATGAAAGGATGGATGAATGTGGAGGGTGTGCCGGGATCGTAGCGGATGGAGCTCTGTGGTCTCTGCCAACTTTTTTTTAATATGGCAGAAACCACAGACCGCCATCTGCTACGATACCGGCACACTTTCTTTGCTTCATGCACACTCATCACTCACTTCATACAAGCTCGTCGATTAAGGGTATATTTGACATGACCTTCCTTAAGAACTTCGGCAATTTGGTCAAGGTATCCATCCACATACGCAACATAAATTTCTTTTATCAGTCATCTTTCATCCATTCATCTCTGTGTCCAAACCATCTAAGCATGCCTTTCTCAACTTTTATGAAAACATCTATTACTGCACATCTTTTTATGAAATAGGAAGGCAAGCGATCAGACGTGTGATCCATCCTCATCTTCATCCATCAGATGGAAAGCAACAATCGCCCATAGACATCCGCAGCGCCATAGACAGTGCGGAAGCGTTGCCGTCCTTTTAGGAAAGTGGAAAGGAAGTAGGAGAGGTAGGGGGAAAGAGAGGGTGCTGGGCCTCCGTAATTCAGCCGCTCACCTTACGAAGCGCGGTAGCTCAGCTACCACTCAGACGCCAGTTTTCTGCGTGTTACTTCCCCGGGTGAGCCGGCCCATTCATGCTACAGACAAATATTATGCCATTCTTTACAAAGCATTCGTCTGCAGCGTGACTCTACCACTAGTACCACGACATCGCTGTCTTATGACTTCATTCTTTATTCTATCAGTCAAAGTTACCCCACACATATTTTAACGCTCTCATTTCCACCGCGTTCAGTCTGCTTTCATGACTCTTCTGCTAAACCTAACTTTTGCTACCGTACACCAGAGTTAGAGTTGTAACAAGCAATCCCCGATGAACCGCCAGTCGGGCCTTTTTAGACACATTCTGATTTTTCATAAAGATGTGCAAGGCTCCATTTATCTGTTTACCAGCTTTCACGTGTCTTTCAAGAAATACAAATGTGTACGATATGCTTTTAAATACAATGTTTCGCCATCACTCAAGACGCAAATGAATATTACATTTTAATTCGGTTATTAATTTATTTTTATGACACGTCTTTCAATAACAGAAATGCATTCGAATGATTGTTGTTACTAAAAATATCTTAGCCATACCATACCACTTGTAACCCTAATGGTCTCCAGTGGAATTCTTTGCAGTGACTGTATTTGATTTTAGAAGTGAAAACTTCTATAGCCGCGTTACATGACCTGGATAGGGGAAAAATCTATGGGTTCGTGTCAGCAACATGCTGCTTGTGCGATTAAAAAACATTTTGACTGAGTAAAATGGGTTAGCAAAAATCGGGTTACTTGAGGATTTTATTTTTTTACTTGTTTTTTTAGTATGAAACTAACAAGTATTGTATTATTTTATTGTATAATCCTGATTAAATGCGCCAACTTTTAATGGCACTTGCACTGTAGTACTTTTTTTTTAAAGGAGGGCCTTTCAAGGTCGACAAATTTTGAAAATTTTTAATTCATAGTTTAACAAATAGTCTTAATTCTAGGAAACTTGGGGCAATTGTGTCATTATTTTTTACTGTGATTCTAGAAATGTTATTTAGAGTTACGGTTACAAAGTTTAAATGAACAAAAATAATAAAAATTAACCACAATAACCGAAAAAATGATTAGTTTAACCAGATATCTAGGAATTTTTTTAAATGCCCATAAATTTTAAACTGCATGGGATAGATTTTTTGTATATATATATATATATATATATATATATATATATATATATATATATATATATATATATATATATATATATATATGTTAAAATAAACTTAAACAGAAATGAAATTTAACATTAAAAGATAAATAGATATAAAAATCTAAGATGTGTCACAAAATTGTTCTTACTCAACGTAAAGAGGGTCTCTATTCGAGCGCCATAAAATTATATTGTCTCAGTGGTAAGCCTGCACATACGGAATCAGTCATTATAGGTTCGATCCCCAAATTGGGATTAATACTCGTATGGCCTACACGTATTTATTCTGTTTTCTCCGTCAACCTGCATTGGACCATCGTGGTGGGTTAATATTCGCTCCTCCAGAAATAGGGAAATCCGTGCCCAGCACTGGGGCATATATGGGCTGTCAAAGAAATTACATACGTGTGAACAATCCCTCAATATCAACGTAGATCCGTATAAATAGATGACGTCTTCGCGTCAATTGTTCTTCGCATTTACCGGTGAAACACTTTTATTTTTATTTATTTAAATGTAATTTGAAAAAATGAACAAAAAGTCGTAGAACAAATATTGTTGCCATTAATTTAAACAAGCTCTATTTTTTTTTCTTTATAAGAGAAAAATACATATAGACCTTTCGGAAAAGTGACAGATTTGCGTCTGGCTCTACGCCAACCCAATCAACTTATAAAGGCTTTTACTTTCTTAGTTGCTTTATTGATTACACGTCGAGGTGTAAGGGAGATCAGAAAGGGTAGATTGCTTCCAGCTCTCAAAGCTCAAGGATAAAGCGTAAGTAACAATGCTTTTAAAAGTCTGTCAAAATCGTTTAATTTGGATACACAAGTATTTTAGTGGTAGAGCCACGCTGCAGACGAATACTTTGTCAAGAATGGCTATATTATTTGTCTGTTGCATGAATTGTCTGTACATTTAGCAATGTATTTCTACAGTACCTTAGTGGTGGTAAGTAGTCTTTTCCCGATGTTGTACAACTATCAAATTAAAATTACTTGTACTATTAATTCTAGTAATATCAGGGAGTGGGCCGGGATAGCGAGTGCTCCAAAACTGCTGCACCTCGTGAAGGAGGAAAGTTGTGCTGAATTGGCTGCCAACCTTCGCAAGTCGGAGAGATACTCTTAGGAGAAGAAAGAAGATTAATTCTACTAATGTATATTCAATTATCGTTTAGTTCCAGTTTCACTTATATATTTCATTTCGTATTTTATTCACTTTTCTCGGTCCTTTGCTAAAGGTTATGATTTTAATTAATTAAAAAATGTTATTTCTTTTAAAATAATTATATTCTTTTTTATAGGTATATTATTTCTTTTATAAATAATCAAAAAGGTTTTAAAATTAAATCAACTTCTAAAACCGGGGGTCTCATTCGGCTATGCCGCACCGGATCTGTAATGGACTTAGTCCGCAACTGCTTACCCCGACTTTTTACCTTATGCTTTCTGATATACAGTAAAGAATCGAACAACAGCAAATAAAGGAATTGTGACTCGTCGAATATTCAAGCGCCTTCGTTGCAAGTTTTCCTAGAATTTCGCCGTTTTATTTTCCCTCTGTTGTCCTAAGTCTGATTATGTGAGCGTGACCTTGCTCTTCGACGTTGAACTAACGTCCAGGTTCAAGGTCATAGATTCAAATCACATTTACACGATGCATATTGAGATGGATTCTTTTTTATTGCTATCTTTGCCAGCCTTAATAATTGTGTTAGTTTTATGTGGACAATCAGATTTTTTACTTAGCTAAGATCCGCGACAAGCAAACGAAAATAAAAAATAACAGTGTGTGTTTTACTGGAAGAAGTGGATTTACGGGGAACTAAAAATACTAAATATTACCGAAAAACGGATGTCAGCAACTAGTCTTCCGTAGAGTCTACTATACCTGATGATGCATCGTGTTGAGGCGGAATGCGTGTCTTGTACACTGTGGAAGAGTGGTGGTGTGTGTTTGGTGTTGGTGTTGTTGAAAGTGGAGGTTAGCTGACGGCCGTTTTTCAGTAAGATTTAGTTTAAGTTCCCCGTAAATCCACTTCTTCCAATAAAAAAGACACATTATTATTTTTCTATATTTGTTTGCTTGTCGCGGATCTTAGCTAAGTAAAAATTCTGACTATCCACGTTCAAATTAATTTAATTTTTTTGTGTTTGAATGGGTCCTTGGATGAGTCAAAATGACAATTGGACGTGGTGGGTTGCACTACAATTGGATTCTAAATATATTTTTATTTTAGGGTAAAATCGAACCCGCTACTATAGATTATGATTATATTTATATTTCTTCAAAAAAGATGTTAACACGACAGACTTCATCTCTAAGTATTCTTTACCGATTTTACTATGGAGACTGGTCCGATGAATTGCTGGGAATAATTCTACCCGCTAAATTAAGCTTGCGCACGACTCGCCTCAAAGAAAAGTTTCACCCCCACCACCTGGGTGCGTGACAATCTATTAAAATGCATTTTTCCTAAAACTTATTTCCACGCATCACTATACTGTGTTTCCGAACCGTTATGACATTAGAACCTTCGAAAGACAAGCCTACATATTTCGCAAGAGCCAACAACGCTTCCGCAATGCCTGTAGCACTGCGGATGTCTATGGGCGGCGTTGATTGCTTTTCATCAGGTGACACGCCGCCCGTTTACTTTCCTATCCCATTATAATAATATCAAAAATATATTGTTATAAAACAAAAGGCATTATTTCGATTTACGTCTTTTGAATAGACATGTCACCTGTCCGACACAAATCATTGAAATTATAATATACAATATATATTGAGATGTGGACAGTCAAAAGTTTTACTTAGCTAAGATCCGCGACAAGCAAAACAGGAACAGAAAATTAATAATGTGTGTTTTTCTGCTGGATGAAGTGGATTTATTTGGAACTTAAAACTCACCGAAAATCCGCCGTCAATTCTCTACCCACCAACCACTATACACAAACCCAAACACACACTTCCACTTTTCCACCTTGTAAACGACACGTGTCTCGCCCCAACACGAGGCATCCCCAGGTATAGCAGACTCTACGGAAGACAACCGAAAAGTGTCTTCCGTAGAGTTTTTGGTTTAAGTTCCAAATAAATCCACTTTATCCAGCAGAAAAGCACACATTATTAATTTTCTGTTATTGTTTTGCTTGTCGCGGATCTTAGCTAAGTAAAACTTTTAACTGTCCACATAGTGATGGATTTCCGCAAAGTAACGCCTTACTCCATTAATAACATATTGAGATATAAAATGTAAAGTGAAAAGTGTGATAAAATATGATTAAGATATTATATAAATGTGAATGAAATGCAATGAAATGCAAGAATAAATTATTATCGTTTTGAAGAATTTTATTTGAAGAAGCCCCCTGAAGATCCCGGGTGACGCCGTAGGCAGTACGGCTGGCACGTTATAGTACTCTTAACCAGCGGGCTTGCATGAGGAGAATGATGAGTGTGGAGGAAGCAAGGAAAGTATGCCGAGATCGTAGCAGATGGAGATCTGTTGTCTCTGCCTACCCCTACGTGAGACAGGCGTGACGATATGTATGTTTGTATGTATGTATGTAGTCCTCTAAAAAACAGTTGTATTTAAAAAATAAATATCTTTATAGAACACAACAGATTTGTAGGTTATGCCGCCGTATTGACGTAAACAATAACCTTTCCCAGTTTTGACGCTATCACAGAAGCTGTGTACAAAACGCACAAAAATAACTAACAATTGTTGTTTTCACGTTTCGAACTTCATTCATTGGCGAAACTAACGCTCTCGAAGTCAACGGTCGCGGGTTCTTAGTCCCGCAGGCCATATTTATATGGCCTACATTTATATACCCAGCCAATCCAATTTGAACAAGTGTATTGAATCAATGTCCATTCATAACACATGGTAAGACACCTGCTTATTGGTAGAGGATATACATACAGACATATCATCACGCCTATTTTCTGAAGGGGTAGGCAGAGACCATAGATCGGCATACTTTCTTAGCTTCCTCTACACTCATCACTCTCCTCATGCAAGCCCACCGTGCCACCATAGGTTAAGGGTACTCTTGACCTGGCCTTTCTTAAAAACTTTTACGAAAACAATTTGGTCAAAGTTAAACCTGTTTTCCTTAGTCCATAGAGGCTTCGAAAAAATATTTAACAATATCCGTGTACAAATAACACTGAAATAGATGGTTATTTCCTTTAAAAAAACTCGTAAGTTTTAAAATATAAATCTCACAGATTGCGTTATACTTACCTAATAAATTTCCTGTTTAAACAAACTTATAAATCCAAAACAAACCGCTTCACATCCATAACTTCGTCACAACACAACTCGGATCGTGTGGTAATGTCATAAAATAGGCCATGTGCGATAGGCCGCCGAAACTAATGTCCAAAGACAGGCCAGGGTCGTTGGAAATTGTCACCGAAATACGAGATTTCCGCCACCACAGAAAACCATTGCGAGAACACACTATTTTTAAACTTTCTCCAAATCACCGAACGTATATCACTTTACACTGTTTCAAAAGTCATTAATTGTTAACAGTTGAACGGGTTGCGTTTAAAGGAATGTTGCTAAAAGAAATGTTTTATTTTTAAAAATACTAAGCGCTGGCCGGGGCGCGCGATGCCGCGTAACGCTAAGCTCGAAATTCGAATTTAGGTTAGAATACGCGCTTACATCGGCACACACATGCGCATTGGGCCTGTGTGGGCATATCTCCAAAGAGTAATTATTATACAGACGTTATAATAGGTAACAATTGAAATTAATATTAAACCTGTGGGGGACTAACAGTGGTAGAACAGGCGGCGTACCCCAGACCTCTGGTCCTGAGGGGCCTCCAAGTTCCCTTGATCAAACCCCCGAAAGCAATCAACGCCGACCATAGACAACCGCGACACCGCAGAAGTCGCGGAAGCGTGGTCGGCCTTTAGGTTTGTGTAGACTTGTGTTTTAAAGAAGCCAATGTCGTATCGGTTCGGAAAAACCGGCGAATGTAGATGGTTCCACAGAGTGGTGGTGCGTGGAAAGAAGTTGCGAGAGAAACGCACCGTAATAGATCGCCACTCATCCAGATGGTGGGGATGAAACTTTTGTTTACGGCGAGTTGTGCGATTTTGGAATTGCAAGGTATAAAATAGTTAAGAAAATTATTTTATAAATTAATTAAAAGATAAATTTGATTTAAAAAGATTGTAAAATTGAATCAACTTGCGTTAGGTCAATGTATTTTACTTTTTTTATTATTATAATAAGTTACGGCAATCTGTTTCGAAATCCAAATTTCTAAGGGCCAATTCCTTCAATTAATTTCCCCATTTCACTAAAACGAATTTAATATACTTAATTGGTTGAAAATAACGGCGACGTGGTTCGCCACCCGTCACGTCGTGATTCCCACGAGGGCGAGAAGTGACTAATGGAGAGCCGTTTCCCTGCGATAAATGGTAGCAGATTGAGGTCTGTGGTCTCTGCCAACCCCTGCGGGGGGGGGGGGGGTAGGCGTGAATATATAAAAAAAATCCCCATACTTTATTTCCTTCTTCCTATCGCATTATTAGTACTCTTACCCTAAGGTACGCGATAAATCTACAACGCCCTTAATATTGGAGATGGAGACAGTGCTTTTCTACCATGTAACCCGCCTGCTTTTTGCAAAGGTCCTATATAAAATGCTCACTTCTTCAATGGAGTGACGTTTATTTATCTAGACATACGCCTGATCCTTTGTTTTCCTATTCCATAAAAAAAATTAAAATAATGACTATGGGATATTTTTTCATAAGTGGCAGAGCCACGTTGCAGATGAATACTTTGTCAAGAATGCCATATTATTTGTCTGTAGCATGAATGGGCCTGCTCGCCCGGGGAAGTACCACACTGCCGCAGAGATCGCGCGTTTGAGTGGTAGCTTAGCTACCGCGCTTCGTACGGTGAGCGGTCTGAGTTCCGGAGGCCCAACACCTGCCCCTGCCACTCCCCTTCCCCCTCCCACTCCCATAATGTCACTTTCCTTAAAGGTCGGCAACGCTTCCGCACTGCCTATAGCGCTGCGGATATCTATCGGCGGCGCTGATTGCTTTCCATCAGGTGACACTCCTGCTCGTTTGCCCTCCAACCCATAAAAATAAAAGAGACTTTTCTTCTCATCAGGATTACCGATCCGTAAGCATGATTTTTTTAAAATGATCTTGAACAGTATGAGACGTAGGTAGGTCCTCCAACTTTCAGAGACGTAATCTGTCGGGATAATTTATCTGTATATTCTTTGGCAAGCTCACGCGCGTCCACACGCCTGGCTGGCAGACTAACCGGCGTTTACGTAGTTCGTACTTGCAGTATCACTGAAAATACACCCGAGATCACTCCGCCATCACTCGTTGCTATAGCTACCGCACTTTCGGATTACCCCGGACATTTCCATGCTAATGTATATAATATGTAATAAAAAATTTTATGTGGTACAAAGTTCAGTCGGCGGCTGCGAGAAGACCTGTGGACTAGGGAAAACAAACACTACAATAACTCGATCACGTTGCTCCGCTCCGCTGCTGAAACGATCGATAACGCATTCAGATAGTAAGAAAGCTCGTAGCGATAAAGTGGCCTCTCAGCTTGACATTTCGTCGTGGATGACTATTGAAGAGAAAAAATGGTGGATCAAAGAGAAATAACCTGGTATGGGATTATATAACCTAACAGTCTCTTTTGCTAAGAATCGAGAGAAAGATAGATCAGTCTCAAAACGTGTCCTTAAATTTGTCTTTTTCGTTTGGTTACCTTAACAGACAAACTACCATCATATAAGACACTCGAATAGGCGTAACAGTTTGTCCTGGCAATAGTATCTTTCCCTTAATAAAGACTTTTTATAGGATAGGAAAGCATGCTCGTTTGCTTTCCTATCCCATAAAAACGAACAAATTTTTTTACAAGATATAATTTTCTAACATTTTGTACTTATATTAACATAACTGACAAGTATATAATATTATTCTAGGCAAAGGGATTCCCCTGTAGAGCTGGTTTTCAGCCACTCCTTTCCCGCAAGATGTTATGCGGGAGTTACGATTAAGGTAGAAGATAGGTGTGTGCGTGCGTATGTATGTGCGTGTGAGTGAGTGAGTGAGTTATTGTATAAATAAGGCCTTTAAAATTATTAATGGAGTCAGGCGTTACTTCGCGGAAATCCATCACTATGTGTGCAGTCAAAAGTTTTACTTAGCTTAGATCCGCGACAAGCAAAACAATAACAGAAAATTTATAATGTAAACTACTAATTTTAGACAACCGAAAAGTGAAAACTTTTCGGCTGTCTTCCGTAGAGTCTACTATACCTGAAGATGCCTCGTGTTGGGGCGAAACACGTGTCGTTTACAAGATGGAAAAGTGGTAATGTGTGTTTGGTGTTGTGCATAGTGGTTGGTGGGTGGAGAATTAATGGCTGATTGTCAGTAACTTTTTGGTTTAAGTTCCAAATAAATCCACTTCATCCAGCAGAAAAACACACATTATTAATATTCTGTTATTGTTTTGCTTGTCGCGGATCTTAGCTAAGTAAAACAAGGCCTTTACATTTAAATATGTCGTATATTTACTGCAGCAAGTGGTCTATTAAGACAATTATATAATGGACCGCTAAGTGCCCAAGGATAAAACACAAAAAGAACTTTGAGTCATTGTGTTATTAGCATATACTATATATATAGAACTGGCTCTAGTATGCTCATACGTTAGCACTAACACCCAGATGTCTCGGCGTGAGTCAGGTATCCCGTGACGTGGTACGCCGCGTAAATATCCTAGGCCAGGGGTTCCCAAAGTGTGCGCCGCAGAGAGTAAAGAAAGGGCGCCGTGAGGCGTGATAGCTATTGTATATGAGTATGAGTAGTTATTTATATATATGGATGTGTATATACGAGTGTGTTAGTATGAATGTCGTCACTGTGGTCCCCGATCAGACCACGTTGGTTCTTGCTGAAAACCAGCGCCAGGTGCTCCAATAGAACGCCCGGCATATGCTGAGCAAGAACCATTTTATGACACTTGTTAGATTAAAATTATTTTCTTCCTTTTTGTTTTGTGTATTTATTTGTATATATAATATTATTAAGGATTTAATTTTAGTTATTGTAAAGAAAAAGATGTCATAAATAATCTATTTCTATTTCTATTTGGACTTCGGCTTACTATTTTTAAAATTTGATTCAAAGATGTTAACGCTGGTAGCCTATTGGCTTTGACAGCTTTGTCGAATACCTAGCAAGTAAAATATATTTGGGAATCTGCGCAAATCGCAGACTGTATCGGTTCGACGTCGTGTCGGAGGTATACATGTGTGTATGTGTGTGTGTGTGTGTGTCGATTTTAATTTCGTCATGACGCTACGTTAAACATGTAGGGGAGGATTAGACTGAAGTAACTATAGTCCCTATTAGTCCCCTAGGCCCTAAGGTCTAGCGGGTGAGAACCGACCGGGTACGTGAGAGAATCTCGTGTAAGCGGCCGGTGTAGGAGTGTTCCCTACTCTACGTGCTCGGCTACAGCCGGGGTGTAGTAACATCATTTACAAAAACAAAAAAATAAACGTGTTCACGCAATAAGTCTCAATACCTAGTAATGCACTGTTACAATTTATTTCCTTATTTTTAAATTTCAAAATGTTAAAAAAAATCCAAATTTGTTGAAAATGACGGCGACGTGGTTCGCCACCCGTCACGTACTGATTCTCACGAGGGCGAAAAGCGACTAATGGAGAGCCGTTTCGCTGCGATGAATAGTAACGGATGGAACTCTATGGTCTCTGCCAACCCCTGCGGGGGATAGGCTTGAATATATATAAAAAAAACAATTTAAATATAAAACGCAGTATACTTTGAATATTTTAATTGTCATTTACCGAGTATATATACCTTATTTTGACTAATTAAGGCACCGAAACTAAATTTTAAAACTGTAAGTAAGTGTGCCTTGTACTGAAAAAAGTTTGGGAACCCCTGCCCTAGAGGAAAACATAGCTCGTTTTCACACTGAACCGATCCGCCATTAACCTCTCAGCGGGTTGTGTTTAGTGTTGAGCAACGATCATATTTATTTTATTTTATTTTAAATTTGTACTATTAGTTCACTCTCCCTCTATTAATACTTATATAGTTAGATCATATTTATTTTATTTTATACTTAATAAAATACTTTTTAGTCATCCGCTCAAGTTCAAATACATTTTTTTTAACTTGTAGTGTATAACATTAAATATATATATATATATATATATATATATATATATATATATTACTTGTTTTTATTTTATAATACATTAAACGATTATATATTATATATACGATAAACGATTCTCAGACAAACGTAACCAACCCATTAAAACTTTAGTTTACTTATTCGAAAGACTATATCGGTGACTAAGGTACTCTGGCGGATTTCTTCACTCCGAATCATATGCACCATGCATTAGATAAACTCCGAGCATAACTCTGTATAGGCAATCGATCCTGCGATCAGTAAATCCGAAAGCCGTAACTATGCTACTATTTATGTGCGTTAGAATATATTGTATAGCAAATCGAAATCAATTCTACTAAATAGAAAGAAAGATAAAATCGTAACAAATGGAAATCTATGGTCTCTGCCTACCCCTACGGGAGGCAGGCGTGACGATATGTATATATGTATGTAAAGACAAACTTCAATCGAAAATCCATTAGTAGTATAGACACGTAAAGAATATACGTATATAATTAAAATTATTACTAAGACTGACTGACTAAGAGAATACTCTTATGTATAAATGGAGTCAGGCGTTACTTTGCGGAAATCCATCACTATGTGGACAGTCAAAAGTTTTACTTAGCTAAGATCCGAAGAACGGAAGATAACCGAAAAGTCACTTTTCGGTTGTCTTCCGTAGAGTCTACTATACCTGAAGATGCCTCGTGTTGGGGCGAAACACGTGTCGTTTACAAGATGGAAAAGTGGCAGTGTGTGTTTGGTGTTGTGTATAGTGGTTGGTGGGTGGAGAATTGATGGCCGATTTTCGGTAAGTTTTTGGTTTAAGTTCCAAATAAATCCACTTCATCCAGCACAAAAATACACACATTATTCATTTTCTGCTATTGTTTTGCTTGTCGCGGATCTTAGCTAAGTAAAACTTTTGACTATCCACATACTCTTATGTATAAAGACAGAAATTAATAAAGATTAAAATTGTAACAAAGAAATAAAAAAATACATTTATCATAATAATAATATTATAAAAATTGCAGTTAGTCATGTTGTCTATACTGCAAAATTGATTACGAATAGTCCACAATCAGCAAGAAGCCGCGGCAAACCACAACGCTTATTTTCAGTGTAGCCTAATTATTTCCAAGCTGCTAGTGCTCGGATAAAATATTATTTAGAATAGAATAGAAAAACTTTATTTATGACACCTTTTTTTATAATAACTAAAATTAAATCCTTAATAATATTATATATACAAATAAAAACACAAAACAAAAAGAAAATAATTTTAATCTAACGAGTCTCATAAAATGGTTCTTGCTCAGCATATGCCGGGCGCACTATTGGAGCAAAAGGCGCTGGTTTTCAGCAAGAACCAACGTGGTCAGATCGATCAGATTTATATATGTTATAAATATACAGGAGACAGGTGTGACGATATGTTTATATAAATATATTGATAAATATATTATGTATCCTTATAATATTAATAATATAATATTATATAGCCAATATTACTCAGCAAATATATAAATAGTTGCCTGTTCATGTGTATACGCATTTACAATAATATACCTCATGAATTAAAAGAATTGAACGCAACTTTATTTAAAAAAAGATTACATAAATGGCTAATAGATGCCAATATTTATAATATTCAAGACTTTTTTGCTTTAAAAAGTCGATCAAATGTATATAATAAATAAATATATAGTGTAAAGTAAAAAGTGATATATAAATGTAATAATAAATTATAATTTTAATGATATTATAATAATTTAGCTATGTATTTAGATTTGTAATAATTGTTTTAGTTATTTCTAATAGTGTGTCATTATTAATGAAATTTGTACGCCGTAAGTGGCAATGTGATGGAGCTTTTATACGTCTCTTTTTTTTCATCTTGTTATAACCTCACATTATACAAATAAAGAATTATTATTATTATAATTATTATTATTATTAAATCGAAACAGCGGAATGGACATCACTAGTCTTGAAACTACGGACACTCCAACTGTTACCGCTCTACTTTTGTAGTGACTTTGTAGCCGAACTTGTCTACACGCGCTGAGAGAATTATAGTTTCGCACATAACATAGTTGGAAGTGAATACAATATTTATAAGTTTATATTCAATGTTTACAACTTGATAAAATAATGATGTTTTTTTAAAGTTCTAGGTTTAAATTAAATGGAAGAAGGAAATTTCCCGCCTTATATCATTGTCGTTGCGATTATTTTTTATTTTCCTAATCGTATATTGTTTCATTGTGTTGGCGTATTGTACAATTCAGTTTGATTTAGGCTTGTAAGTGGAGTGATATGAAATAAATGCGTCTGTCATGACTTTTAAAATTGACTGCAAAAGTCCATAGGTTTTGGGAGAATAGCCAACATTTTATCAAGACGTAACGTGACAAGCTAACTAGTACATTTCAAAATACTTAATATTATTATATTTTACTTGACACTAGTGCATAATAGTAATAGCTTATTGCTATCAACGAAAAAGAAAACATGAAAAAGGCGGGTAGTACTTGCCGACATACATACATATGTATAATCTACCACAGATCTCCACGGTGCATACTCTAATAAAAAGTAAAATTATCAGTTTAATTTAAGTTACGCGCCATCTACCTTTCATCTTTTGAAACTATATAAAGATATTGACGCAAAAAAGTAGAGACAAAATATTTTTCTAAAAATTTACTAGATGGCGCTTTATTCAGTTTCAAAACTAAATGTACGATGGCGCTATTTGGAGAAGAACAAAACTCATATTAAAATAAATTTTACGGCACTCTCTTAAAAAGGGTTTATTAGACAGATTATTTATGGTATCTATCTTAAAAAATAATAAATGATAGTGTTGCGTGGTATATACCAGTAGATGGGCAGCAAAGACCTGAATATTCAGACCCAATCTGCAATCCTCAATCCCTCTGCCAAGTGTGGGGATTTCGGAATTATCCATCACTTGTGGAGGAGGCTTTCGTATAGTAGTGGACTGTGTTATTGCGGCTAGTATTTGATTGGTACTAAACTTTGAAGACTTCTTTATATAGCATAATACATTTTAGAAAAAATCTTGAAGCTTCAGTATAATAAGCGGACAAAAATAATATTATTTATTTTTCTCTTTAAATAAACATTATGTTTTTAATGTAGACAATAAACAAATTGCAGAATCCTTCAAACGTCTTTACCTCGTTTCCTTTACCCAAAATGCCCAGAAGGAAAATCTTTTTGCGTGTATTGTCTATTTCCTTTTGTATTTATGTCTATTTTTTTGACTCGCTCTGTAGCCTAAAATGCAGTGGCAGACTAACCCTGACTAACCCGGGCCGGCAAAGCTGAGTGAGGCCCCCAGTCGAAGATGTTTTTTCATTTTACAAACTTTTAAATCAAGTTGATCTTTTTAATTATTTATAAAACAAATTACTTACTATCTATACTCAATTTTATTTGTACCTATGATCATAACCTTTGGCAAAGGAACGAGGACATTAAAAAAATTAGAAGTACAATATGTAAGTGAATCTGGAACTAAACTAAAACTGAATAGACATAAGAAGGCCCAATGTAAAAAGTTAATTTATTTTACAATCTTTTGAATTCAATCAATTGGCGAAGGCGAAACATGTGTCGTGTGCAATGTGGAAAAGTGGTAGTGTGTGTTTGGTGTTGTTCATAGCGGTTGGGAGGTGAAGAGTTGCTGACGGCCATTTTTTCCATAAGATTTAGTTTAAGATCCCCGTAAATCCACTTCTTCCAGTAGAAAACACACGTTATTATTCTTCTGTTTTTGTTTGCTTGTCGTGGATCTTAGCTAAGATCTAAGCTAATAGTTTTGACTGTCCACATAACAGATTTATTGCTTCTTAATTAATGAGATGGGTGTTCCTGTTATTTCTTGTTTCACGTATCTTATGAGTTTCAAATAAGAACTTGTGTTCTTAATTAATAGGGACCGATTTTTAGAACTCGTCGACCCCCAGAATCAGTTTTCGTTTATGTCGACAACTTTGGCAATCCCTGGTTTAAAAACTGCTTCATGCAGATAGCGGGTTCTAACCAGTGAACTTGTTAGACGAGAAAATGTATACCAGCGAAAACAAGCGCCAAAAGCGCTTCAATTCCAAATTCGCTGCTATCAGAGTCGACCAAGTCCACAGCCGGTTCAGTTTCACGGCGACTTTGACAAGCCTCATTGTTACACATTCCGTTCGGGAGTTAATCCACTGCAGTTATGGCGGGTCCTTTTAACTGCATTGCGCCAAACATTCGCCGGTTAATGTAGTATAACCACATTTTACATGTCATCGTACATGGTAGGGTACGTATGGGAGTGTAATTTTAATGTAAATGTTGTTACCGCAAGCAAACCCTTGCGAACAACAAGGATAAATGTTTACAGATGTCAGGTAGACAGTCAAAAGTTTTACTTGGCTAAGATCCGCGACAAGCAAACAATAACAGAATATTAATAATGTGTGTTTTCCTGCTGGATGAAGTGGATTTATTTGGAACTTAAACCAAAACCTTACCAAAAAACGGCCAGCAACTTTCCACCCACCAGCCATTATACACAACACCAAACACACTACCAATTTTCCATCTTGTAAACGATACGTGTTTCACCCCAACACGAGGCTAACACGAGGCTAATAAAATGTTGACTGTCCACATAGTGATGTATTTCCGCAAAGTAACGCATGACTCCATTAATAATACAGATGTTATGTTAATGTTAAACAACCTAAATGTTAATCTATTAATGTTAAAATGTTAAATGTTAGAATATAGTAAGTGTAGTAGTATTTTTAGTTTCCAAAGGTACACTGATTTATTAATTAATTATATAAATTATTATACTTTTTAATGGGTCGAGTTTAAATGAATAAATTTTATTGAGAGCAGAATTGAAGGCTGGTTGAAGGTGGTAAGCGAAAATGTGATTCGCATGACTGAGGATAGGAATAAATAAATGAATAAATATATATTCTTCTTCATCTGCCATCATTTGGCATATTAAAAAGAAGAGCAACAAATGCCGTTATATGTATATATGTTGTTGGTATGTCAAAAAAATATATTACGCAATCTTTGAAAAAAAGACGTGTCCCAATTTGAGCCTACAAGATCATGGTTGCCCTATCGTAAGATCCATAGAAAGAACAACATAGAAACGTGTTAGGTTGTCTGTGTGTTTAAGAATGTAGGCCAATCAATAGCATGCAGTTTATGTTAAATTAAAAAAACCTGATAATCATAAGGAGTGGATACTATAATTCATTGCTGATCTCATGTAAGAGATTTTTAAAAAATGAACCGCAACGAATTAATAAGAAGACCATTGGCAGATTTATCAACATGCTAAGTAGGCTGGAGCATTTCAAAAGTGGTACAGCCACACTGCAGACGAATACTGTATCAAGTATGGCATATTATTTGTTTGTAGCTTGAATAGACCGGCTCGCGGGGAAAGTACCACACTCCCGCAGAAAACTGGCGTCTGAGTGGTGCACTGGTGCAACCCGGTGACACTCTTGCGATGTCGCGGTTATCTATGGGCGGCGTTAATTGCTTTCCATCAGACAACATGCTTACTCGTTTGCCTGTTCTGATATAAAAAAATATATATTTCAACGGATTGTTGTAGAATTAACGAATAAAATACACGAACGACATTGGCACTTTCAAAAAACAAGCCTACACATACCTAAAAGGCCGGCAACGCTTCCGTGACTCCCTGCGGTGCCGCGGTTGTCTATGGGCGGCGTTGATTGCTTTCCATAAGGCGACACGCTTGCTCGTTTGCCCTAATATCCCATAAAAAGAAATGTATATTAAATGTTGTTTTTCTTCTTCTCGTCCCATTTAACCTACGCCTACCCTAAGATTGCAATCCCACGATATATTCATTCTTATATATGTTTTATTAATTTTCCTTTGTATTATAATTTTGCGTATGTGGGTCGCCCAACTGGACGACGTCCTGTGGGGTCTCCAGGTACCGATGGAGAGACGTGACCGAGGATGACTTGCGCAACCTTCAAGTCTGCAACTGGCAGGAGGTGGTGCAAGACAGGGCACGGTGGCGTAAGATCTATTTCGGGTCGCTCCGCCAACAAAGTTAGTTAGTTATTATTATTTTTTGATGTACAATAAAGACAAAAAAAAACAACTATAACATTTTTGAATTTTTACTTTATTCATATTTCGTTTTATTTATAATAAATATCTTCACGACCCTTGAAAACCGCTCTCATAATCATCATCATAATTTCTATTACTTATAGTTTCGGATCTCGCTAACACTCGAAATTCACTCTGTATAATTAATCTGTACCTATCCGCATCTCCTCTACTGGTACTTTACTGTGATATAAAAATTTCATATCCCAATTGTAGGGAGTGTTTCTTACCGCCGTGGTAATATTCACATAAATATTCATTTGTGTGTATATACATGATTAAAAAATTAGTTTAAAATAAAAACTAAATAGTTTATTTTTTTGAAAGAAGATATCACTTTGTATATAAGGTAAATTCAGACATATTTTTACTAGCATATCTCTCCTCCCACAGTATATATTTTATATTATTATTTAATTATTTTATGGAATAGGCTAAACTTAATTTTATATGTATTTTAGCGCCATCTGTTGTAGACGATGTAAAAATAATATTGATTTATATGAAATAATTATAATAATTGAATTTCCGCGCTAAGCTCAAGTGGCTCCCCATTCGCCTTCGCCGGAATGCTCACATACTCTCTATCCTTTGTTCTATTTTATTTAACCCTTGTTACTCCTCTTATCTCAAGACTCACTTTGTATTTCTCAAAGACTCACATTCGAGGTTTGAGAACATCTGAAAACTTAACTTCAAAAATGCCTGCTCATCATACCAAATTCTTTGACCAATCTTTTACAGTACAGGCTGTTCGGTTATGGAATTTGTTGCCGCTTGAGGTGTGACAAGCGAAGTCTCTCCCAATTTTCAAAAAGCTTGTCAAAAATCACTATCTGTCTTTATAAATATCTTCGTATCGTTTTATGTATTCGGTTAATATTTACGATTAACCAATATTTATGTGTATATGTATATGTGTGTGTATATACACAACTAGATATATGTGTGTGTATATACAAACTCTCAACTAGATATATATGTATATATATATATATACATATATATCTAGTTGAGAGTTGCTGACGGCCGTTTTTTGGTAAGATTTAGCTTAAGTTCCCCGTAAATCCACTTCTTCCATTCAAACACACATTATTATTTTTCTATTTTTTATTATTTTATTGTTTACTTGTCGCGGATCTAAGCTAAGTAAAAGTTCTGATTGTCAAAATAGTAATAGATTTCCGCAAAGTAACGCCTAACTCCATAAATCATCGCTCTTTCTATTAAAGAAATGTGTTTAAAAAGTAATCATTATACAGGAGATTCCCTTGAAATAGCTTCGAGAAAAATAAAAATGACGACAGCTATATATTAACATTTAGAACACTCTGTATAATGTAAATATTGAGTTTTCGCTCGCTTTGCCCGGTTCAGTGACCTTCCAATATGAGATTTTCATATATTTGCTACGTGGCTACGCGTGGGGTTCATGTACTTGAATGTGCGTGAATATTTGAAGGATTCATTTTAGTTTATTATATGATTCTTCTTCTAAGAGTGCCTCTCCGACTTGCGAGGGTTGGCAGCCAATTCAGCACAACTCTCCTCCCCCTTCGCGAGGTGCAGCAGTTCTGGAGCACTCGCGCTATCCCGGCCCACTCCCTGATATTACGTAGCCAAGACTTTCTTTTTCGACCAACTTGTCTTTTGCCCACGATTTTACCCATCATGGTCAGTAGCAGCAACTTGTACCTGTCATGTCTCATGATATGACCCGGGTAAGCAACTTTTCTACCTTTGACGGTCTGCAAAAGTACACGTTTTTGCTTGACTTGACGTTTTCTGATTTTATGATGATCATATATTTTTCATACCATTGTGATGTTTCGAAATAATGGAATTTTCTAATTGAAATGATTAACAGTGAGAGTTTCTGCAGTAAATATGGTTCGGAAATAAGAAATTCCCCAGAGAACCAAAACCAGGTAGAAGCCTCCAGAACACAACCGCTCACCGGACGAAGCGCGGTAGCTAAGCTACCACTAAGACGCCGGTTTTCTGCGCGATTTTAGTAGGTACTTCCCCAGACGAGCCGGCCCATTAATGCTACAGACAAATATTATGCCATTTCTGACAAAGTATTTGTTTGCAGCGTGGCTTTACTACTAATAAAATGACTGCACGAAGAATTCTTTTTATATATTTATGCGTCTTTTAATATATTCTGAACTTAAATAATAAGAAATGAGCGGACTGTTTCCAAATTCAATGAGACACCGCCATTCAAACCGCATTAATGATCTCGATATCTGGTTTTAGTTCATCGTTTTGTAATTCGATTATGAAACAATGAAGTTCGTAAGTAATTATCCAAATTGTCTCATTTAGATATAAGATAAAAGGTTGTGCTCGGAGTTACTCTGGTGGATACGATTAGAAATGAAATCCGTCTGAGACAAACTTTAATTAAAGATTTTTCATGATATTGTTTGTAACTTTTTTTTTTTTTTGATGGCAATTAGTTCTAACTATTATGCCAGTGTCAAGTAAAAGACAATAATATCAAATCTTTTGAAATGTAACTAGTCAGCTTGTCACGTTACGTCTTGATATGATTGTGGCTATTTTACCAAAACCTTCTATGGACTTTTTGAGACAACTTAAAAAGTCACAATACATCCGATTTTATAATCTTATATTATAATCTTATATTGTTTAATTGTGGTGGCGCATTATACAATATGACCGACCACGATCGATGGTAAAGTTCTCGAAGTTGTCCAGGAATATGTCTACCTTGGCCAAATAGTGCGATTGGACGGAGACAACTTCGAGAAAGAAGCCGAGAGAAGGATACAGTTGGGCTGGGCAGCTTTCAGGAAATTCCGTCAAGTCTTCTCGTCGCCCATAGCACGAAGTCTGAAGACAAAAGTCTTCAACCAGTGCGTCCTGCCCGTACTCTCTTGCGGTGCCGAGACGTAGACACTGACAGTCTGTCTGCTCGCCAAGCTCAAAGTCGCTCAGAGGGCTATGGGGAGAGCTATGCTCGGGGTTTCTCTGGTAGACAGAATTCGAAATGAAGAAATTCGCCGGAGAAGCAGAGTCACCGACATAGCTCTTCAAGTTAGCAGACTGAAGTGGCAATGGGCTGGATACGTTTGTTGGAGAACTGATAATCATTGGAGTAGACGAATGCTGGAGTGGAGACCGCGACTCGGCAAACGTAGTGTTAGATGGAGCGACGATCTGCGCCAGGCGGCTGGCAGAGACTGGATGCGTGTAGCCGAAGATCGGGCTAGGTGGCGCGCCTTGGGTGAGGCCTATGTCCAGCAGTGGACTGCCGCGGGCTGATATTGATTATACAATATAGTTCGAATAAAGCGATCGAAAGTGTAGTAATATAAAATATTTTAATTGAAGTCCATAGGTTTTGGTAGAATAGCCACCATTTTATCATTACTTAACGTGACAAGCTGACTAGTAAAATTTCAAAAGATTTGATGTGATTGTATTTTTCTTGACACTGGCATAATACTTATAACTTATTACTATTAAAGATGAAGATAACAATTTCTATTACAATACATATATAGTTAAATAAAATATAATATTGGTATATAAATATATAAATTTATAGTTAAAATTATTTTGAATCTACTGCATCCTGTTATGCGGTGGATTGATAATTATTTTAACTATAAACAAAAAATGATAAATATGATACACATCAAATTTTATCCGAGCGAAATTCTGACTGTCCACTTAAAAATGGATTTCCGCAAAGTAACGCCTGACTACATTAATCATAGAATACAATAGAATAGAAAAACTTTATTTGTGACACCATTCTTTTACAATAACTAAAATTAAATCCTTAATAATATTATATATACAAATAAAAACACAAAACAAAAAGAAAATAATTTTAATCTAACGAGTGTCATAAAATAGTTCTTGCTCAGCATATGCCGGGCGCACTATTGGAGCACCCGGCGCTGGTTTTCAACAAGAACCAACGTGGTCAGATCGCGGACCACAGTGACGACATTCATACTGACACACTCGTACATACAAACACATCCATATATATAACTACTCATACTCATATACACATACACATAAATACACATACAGTACAATAGAAATAAAAAACACAAAGTCATGTACTAAATTCACCGCGTCCAAAAGAACAAGTTCCTGACTGCATACTTAAAATTAGATTTTTGTATTTTCTTTTAAATATTTTTATTGTATTGTAATCAAAATATGATCTTTTCATTTACTATCTTTTCATAAACTCTTCATATATCCACAATTTAAGAACGAATAGAGATGGAAAATATTGAAACTGATTTGCGTATCTATCTGATATGTAATTATTGATTCGTCGAGTAACGAAACAAATTCTAATGAAGCAATATAATCGATGCCACGGCAATTTATGAGCGAGTAATCGTAAGCAAATGTCAATTTTGGCGCCGAAACGTCAAACGTCATTCGGCCATTTTATACGATCCCATTGGCACATTCGCGGGGGTTGTTGCTGAAGTGTAGCGGTGGATATATAGCCGTCTCACTCGCACTCCATTGCACAATACGGAAATGGGTGAACAGTGTAAGGCTGCTAGCGAGTTCCGCATGCGGGCGCGAGGCTGGAGGGACTTTATTGATTTTTCACAGAGTTTGCGGCAGTCGCTCATCAAGCCGGTCCCAAGCGCGAAAAACACATCTGTACCGCGCTCCGCGACAAAAAAAAATACCGTTTCACATCCAAAATTCAGTCCATAATTGCAAAATTCGAATTCTAAAATCGATTCGGGCCGCCAACAATTTATTTTTTGTGCCACTTTACAGCTGGAAACTATTTTTCGTAAGTGTTAACAGTGTCTCATTTTCTTACCTTTTTTATTTTCAGGATCCATTTTAATCAGTTTTATGTGACAATTGAGATTTTTTTATTGCCATGCTTGTGTACAATATGGCCGTTTTGTGGCTTAGTACAGTTGAATCAGTAGAGATGAGTTTAATTCGTGTGATTTTAGTGTAATGACTATCAGCTGATTGGTGATGCGAATGTCATGCTGGCATAACTGATTGAGGGCATTCGATAAACATTCTTATAGATAATTAAAAATAAATTAATTAGAATCTTCTCCTTAAAATACAGATATAAATGACTTACCAATTTATCCAAAGGCAGATTCTGCTTAACTATTTTGTTTGAGCGATATATTGTATGATACACGTTCATTTTTAGTTTTTTTTTTTTTTTATTAAATTATCGCGTAAAAGTATAATTTATTATACAAGCCAGTATAATTTATTTAATAAAATAAATACGCGTGTTTTTAATTTGCGCAATAAATTGAAAATCACTTTACTTTTAATTGATATATTTTTTTTAATATTTTTATTAATATCTACAACTAAGCGAGAATCGATAGCAGAAGCAATGAACGTCAAGTGAGCGATCACCAAGTCTAATGCTGAGATGCCGTGTGGGATGTGACGTCATGGATCGTTACTAACACCATACTATCGACGGTGGTGACGTCATTCGTCCTCGAATCCCCCCATATCCTGGGATTCATTATGGCGAAAGCCATTATGCGCGGGATTAAGAACGGCCGACCGTTTATTTGACACTTAAGCATACAGATGAGGCGATTAAAGTAAATTGATTGAATCTTTAGTTCTCCAATGTTGTTTAATAGCGAAGACTTAGTAATTATAACTAAAATAAAATTTAGAAACGTACTTCAAATGTCTTTATAATGACATACATCACCGACCGATTGGCTCAGTGGCGGGGCCCCCCGCCCGCGGAGTCAATGGTCGCGAGTTCGATTCCCGCATCGGAATAAATATTTATATGGATTTATTAATGTTTATTCCGAGTCTGGTAACCCCCTCCAATCCGCATTTCCTTTTCTGCCCCTTCCTTTCTTCTCTATCCTTTCCCTTCCTCTCCGCCAATCCACGGTCTGCCGTGCCAATGGATGCATGGCTAGGGGCGAGCCTAGTCGCAAGCGTGCCGATCGTCCCGGGTTCGGGCTCCCCCGGGTACTATGGTGCCTTACCTCAGCATGCAGGGCTCTGCTGGGGCTGACCTCCATCCTCCCTTACAGCTCGTGGGATTCACTGAGACGAATTTAATATACCTAATTTGTCGAAAATGACGGCAACGTGGTTCGCCACCCGTCACGTCCTTGATTCTCACGAGGGCGAAAAGCGACCAATGACGAGCCGTTTCGCTGCGATGAATGGCAGCGGATGGAGCTCTGTGGTCTCTGCCAACCTCTGCGGGGGACAGGCGTGAATATATAAAAGAAAATGACATACATGCATACACATGATCACGCCTGTATCTGTTGTTGCAGAGACAACAGATTTCCCTCTTCTACGACTTCGGCACACTTTCTTTGCTTCATCCAAACTCATCATTCATACAAGCTCGGGCGTTAAACTTACTTTTGACGTGGCCTCTCTTGAGAACTTTGACAATTTGGTCAAAGTATATTTTCCTTGGTCTTCCCCTACCGACCCTTCCATCCACACCGCAAGGTAAAATTCTTTTATGAGTCGTCTTTCATCCACCCTCTCTATGTGCCCAAAGCATCTAAGCATCCCATTCCTTTATAATGAAAACGATATTAGCGTAGTTTAGATTCAAACTAAATATAAATATTATAGGACTCATGCAGTGAATAATATTTTCTAATACAATTAAGAGAAAGACTAAATGAAATAGTTAACAAAAGTATCAATATATATTGGCATATTATATTAAAGGCATTAATATTGAGGTTTCTTTTGCATAGAAAAAAAACTACGAATTTTTAGAAACTTACTATAACATTGTCATGTTTTTTTATCATTGAAATTGATATACTGTTTATTTTTTTTAAAGAAGGATTATAGGAAGGCAAACGAGCAGGCGTGTCACCTAATGGAAAGCAATCAACGCCGCCCATACACATCCACAGTGCAGAAGCGTTGCCGGCCTTTAAAGAAAGTGTCATTATGGGTTGGGCCTTTGGAACTCAACCGCTCGCCCGACGAAGCGCTATAGCTAAGCTACCACTCAGACGCCGGTTATCTGCGGGAGTGTGGTACTTTCCCGGGCGAGCCGGCCCATTCACGCTGCAGACAAATACAATAATACGCCATTCTTGACATATTATTCGTCTGCAGCATGGCTCTACCACTTCTTGTAATTTACATTTATAAATTAATCAATAGTTATTTAAATATATGTTTTGTTGTATGTTTAAAAAAAATTGTATGGGATCGGGGGGTGGACGAGAAAGCGTCTCATTTGGTGGACCAACGCCGCCCGTACACATTCGAAACACTACAGGAATCACGAAAGCTATGTCAGCCTTTAAAGTATGTGTAAGCATTTTTTTTTCAAAAACTTTTCTTTTCGGAGAATATTGCATTCTTTTACATGTCCATCGATTATTGAATGATTCATTGAATAATCGATTCTACAATCAATATTTTACATATCACCATGCTGGGCTTATATTTTGAATGCCAGGTAACCTAGATTTATATGTGTAACTATTTCAAGACACATATCGTCACCTCTGTCTCCCGTAGGGGTAGGCAGATACCACAGATCTCCATCCGCTACGATTCCGCGCACACCTTTTTGCTTCCTCCACGCTCATCCATCCTTCCTCTCACATTCATCGAATCACGTAGCGAAATGTCTCTCCGTTAGACGCTTCTCGCCCTTGTGAGAATCTGGACGTGGCAGGTGGCGAACTACGTCGCCCTCTTTTTTTTATCCATTTTAAGATAGTTATCTATATATATATAATATAGATTTATATGGATTTTTAAATGTTTATTCCGAGTCTGGTAACCCCCCCAATCCACATTTTCCTTTCCTGCCCCTTCCTTTCTTCACGGTCTGCCGTGCCAATGGATGCGTGGCTAGGGGCGAGCCTAGTCGTAAGCGTGCCGATCGTCTCGGGGTCGGGCTCCTCCGGGTACTATGGTGCCTTACCTCAGCATGCAGGGCTCTGCTGGGGCTGACCTCCATCCTCCCATGCGGCTTGTGGGATTCACTAAAGACGAATTTAATATACCTAATTTGTCGAAAAATGACGGCGACGTGGTTCGCCACCCGTCACGTCCTGATTCTCACGAGGGCGAAAAGCGACCAATGACGAGCCGTTTCGCTGCGATGAATCGCAGCGGATGGAGCTCTGTGTTCTCTGCCAACCCCTGCGGGGGATAGGCGTGAATATATAAAAAAAAAGAGTTATTTATATTTCTAAAATAATCCATAGTGAATTGAATATTATATAATAATTTGTCTTCAAAATCAAACGTAAAAGTGTCACAATGGATCCGGAAAATACGGTGAAACTGAAGTACGGGTTGCAAAACAATGTTTATATTTTTTCTTTTTTAACAGCCCATATATATCCCACTGCTGAGCAAGGGCCTCTCCAGTTCTGGAAGAACGGACATTAAACCCACCACGCTTGTCCATTGCGGATTGCCCCTCCAATTACCAGACTCGGAATTAATATTTGTAATACATACATATATTTATATCGATGCGGGGATCGAAACCGCGACCACTGACTCCACGGGCGGAGGGCCGCTCCGCTGAGCCAATTGGTCAGTATCGTTTATAATCAGCGTCGTTTATAATTTACATTATAAGAAACACGAAAACACACACACCCAGATCGATTGCTTTATATGAGGCGAAACACCTACCCCTTTGTTATCCTCCCCTATTCTCTTAAAAAGAGATTTAACCTTATTTATGACCTTTGAAAGAGAGATTAAGTTTGGATACTCTACGCAAACATGAAGCTTATATTTAAATAGCGTTAATACGATATTAGGAGCCAGACGAAAATCTTCACCCACGCTGGCGCCTCTTACATTAAAGAAGTGAAGGCGATATTGAATAGTGTTTTGTAAGACTTTAATACCTAAGTTCGTGGGTGTGAATGATGTTATATTTTTCTCAATAAATCCAGACCTCATACTCAGAACATATATGAATATGCATTAACATAATATAGTAATAATAATATATTTCCGTATTATTCCGTACAACTCGTCACAAAGAAAACTCTTTTCCCTACCATCTGGATGAATGTACTGTGTTCCAGTGCGGTGCGTTTTTCTCGAAACTTCTTTCCACGCACCACTACGCTGTTGAACTAGTTACCTCCAGCGGTGTTTCCTATTTTAATTCTATCCCATGCTTTTACAACTATTTTATGGCGAGGGGGCGCTAATTTCGTCAGGACTAAGGCGCCCATTTTAGTAAACTGTCCCTTAATATACTAAAATATTACATAAAGCAAAGTGTCCCTTTCATCCAGATAAGAGGCAAACTAATGTGATGCGTATTCCTAAAGATCAATCTACACACTTCCAATTTCTGATCCGAAACGGTATAAGAACCTTCAATGAATAAGTCTATATATTATGTTACATGCATCTGTATCTGTATATTTCTCAATATGTATCTGTATATTTTTCAAAAGCCGGCAAAGCTTCTGAGATGTCTCCTGTTGTTGCAGCTGCCTATGAGCGGCGTTGATTGCTTTCCATCAGGTTGTAAGATGTAGTATCTTAACTGTGAAGTGATGCAACAGGAGTCTGGTTTAACACTCCTTTTTCTATACCAAGTGGACCTATTATATATACAACTGATAAATGGCGGGAGAAGAGTGCGGGGTGCGGGAGACGCGGTTGTGCCTGCACGTGTGCAGCAACAAAGCGCGTTCCACGAATGCGGAGAATCAAAGCGCATTCCACGAATGCGGCGTAACAAAGCGCATTCTGCAAGTGCGTAGTAACAAAGCTTGTTCCGCGAATTTGTTCTTGAAGTTATATTCTGTAGCAGGTAGCTACAAGGTGATAAGCTTGTTCGTTTGCCTCCCTATGCCTTGAGAAAAAGCAAAGGAGTTGGGCCTACTGATTCTACATTGTAAGAAATGCGGCAATACAGAAAAACATTATTCCATATAGTTTGACTTTCTCATTGTCCTATTTTCTGCGTATTTTCAGCAACACTAATTCGGTTTATACTCAAATTTAAAGAAATGAGCTTTCTTTTCACCCGAGATTTTTGCGAACAGACAATAAAGCGATTCCCGCTCAAAAAAGAAAACCGTGAATTCTCCCGTGCCTTTGACGGGACCAGCTTTGAAAAGTAATTGCTTCGGGGTTTGTTTACAAGGTGCGGTGTTATGAACGCGTTTGGGAAATCTTTGTTAAACATTTCAGGTTTCGTGTGAATATTTATTTTAATCTGTTACAAGATTCAACAAGGTAATTGATGATAGGTTGAGATTAGCATTTGAAAGAATTCCATTTTAGTGATCTAATACGTATGTTCGTACATACATACATACATATCGTCCCGCCTGTCTCCCGTAGGGGTAGGCAGAGACCACAGATCTCCATCTGCTACGATCTCGGCATACTTCCCTTGCTTCCTCCACACTCATTATTCGCCTCATCCAAACCCGCCAGTTCAAGAGGCCAGGTCAAGAGTACCCTTAACTGGCGGGTTTACATCAGCAGGCTGCTGATGTAAACCTGCCAGTTAAGGGTACTCTTGACCTGGCCTTTCTTAAAAAGTTCAGCAATTTGGTCAAGGTATGTTTTTCGTGGTCTTCCTCTACCGACCCTTCTATCCACATTTATTATTAATCGGTGTATATTTTTATATTCGCTGTACAATAAGTAATACACATAATACGGTGCAGGAGAAAAAGTTGAGCAAGTGAATGAGTTTATATATTTGTGGTCACTGTTTACAAGAGGTGGAAAATGTGAAGGAGACATTGAAAGACGAGTGAAAGTTGGTAATCAGGTAAATGGAGCACTCCTTTATGAAAAGTCAGAATGTGTCTAAAACGGCCCGACTGGCGGTTCATCAGGGGGTGCTTGTTCCGACGCTAATATACGTTAGTGAAAATTGGGTTTGGCAGAAGAAGCACGAAAGCAGACTGAATGCGGTGGAAATGAGAGCATTAAGAAGTATGTGTGGTGTAACCTTGAATGATAGAATAAGAAATGAACATATAAGAGACCAATGAGGAGTAAAAGAAGGTGTAGTGGCAAAAGTAGAAAAAGGGATGCCTAGATAGTTTGGGCATATAGAGAGGATGGATGAAAAACGACTGGCAAAAGAAATGTACCTTGCGAATGTGGATGGAAGGGCCGGAAGAGGAAGACCACGAAAAACATACCTAGACCAAATTGCTGAACTTTTTAAGAAAGGCCAGGTCAAGAGTACCCTCAACCGGCGGGCTTGCATGAGGAGAATAATGAGCGTGGAATGTATGCTGAGATCGTAGCAGATGGAGATCTGTGGTCTCTGCATACCCCTACGGGAGACAGGCGTGACGATATGTATGTAGGTTAAATATTAAGTAATTTAGGCATCAAAAATGTGTGGCCGGTCTGTAAGATTCACATTCTACAGACCGGCCACACATTGTTGATTTTTCATTTTGCATTTTATTACTTTTTTGCGTCGATATATAGCTATTATAACTTGTTGTTATATCTGTTTAGAAGGAAAACATATTTTTATGTTCATTCAATATAATCAAATAAAATTTCATGTGTTTCGCTCTTAAGAGCCATTGATGTGCAATAAAATTTACGGAATCGCTTCCCGAGGATACGAACACGAGAGAAAAGGGAAGATTGTCAACCAATTTGGGTTGAATACGTGTTATTGTTAAATGTTTACCCCATTACTTAAACGTGAGACTCATCGTAATGGTAAACAGTTCATTTTACAACCACGAGCTTTATGAACGCCTTCGTTGGGCTGGACACGTAATACGGATGGATGAAGCTAAAGCGCCCAAATGTCACTAGACGGCAAACCAGATGGTTGTATAAACCGGGGAAGGCCTGAGCTCAGATGGCTAGATGGAGTCAAGGACGATGTAAAAGCAATCGGTCTGAGGAGCTGGAGAGAAAAAGACAAATTAAGATCCGACTGGAAAAATTTACTGAACCAATCTAAGGTCCACCCGCGGTTGTAATGCATTGATGATGGTGAAACAGTTCATTGGGTTAACTTATTATGTTATTGGTCATGACAAATGGATGTAATGAATTAATTGTTTTAATTCATGGAACGCAAGATTATTTAAAAATGACTATATGAATGGCTAAAAGATGGCAATATTCAAAATACTAAGGACTATTTTGTTTTAAAAGATCGATCGAATTTATGTAATAGATAAATCAATTATCTAATTTTAATGACAATATAATAGTTTAGTTATATATTTAGATCTCTATGTATGTAATAATTAATGAAATTTGTACGCCATAAGTGGCAATGTGATGGAGCTTTTATACGTCTTTTTTCATCTTGTTATACCTCATATTATGCAAATAAAAAATAATTATTATATCATCATCATCATTATCAGCCAACGGCAGTCCACTGCTGGACATAGGCCTCACCCAAGGCGCGCTACCTAGTCCGATCTACGCGCATCCAGTCTCTGCTAGCCGCCTTGCGCAGATCGTCGCTCCATTATCAGGGTCTCCACTCCAGCACTCGTCTACTCCAATTACATAATATTTAATGATTATTTATCATTGCCGAAGTTTTTAAGAAAGACCAGTTCAAGAGTATTCTCAACCGACGAGCTTGCATGAGGAGAGTGATGAGTGTGGAGGAAGGAAGGAAAGTGTGCTGAGATCGTAGCAGATGGAGATCTGTGGTCTCTGCCTACCCATACGAGAAACAGGCGTGACGATATGTATGTATGTAATTAAAACTCCCTAGAACTCATAAATTTAACTTTACTTAAAAACTATTATTATATTTATTCACGCCTATCCCTGCAGGGGTTGGCATTGACTGGCACAGAGCTCCATCCGCTGCCATTCATCACAGCGAAACAGCTCGTCATTGGTCGCTTTTCGCCCTCGTGAGAATCAGGATGTGACGGGTGGCGAACCACGTCGCCGTCATTTTTCAAGTTAGGTATATTAAATTCGTCTTAGTGAGTCCCACGAGCCGCAAGGGAGGATGGAGGTCAGCCCCAGCAGAGCCCTGCATGCTGAGGTAAGGCACCATAGTCCCCGGGGGAGCCGGACCCCGGGACGATCGGCACGCTTGCGACTAGGCTCGCCCCTAGCCACGCATCCATTGGCACGGCAGACCGTGGATTGGCGGAGAGGAAGGGAAAGGATAGAGAAGAAAGGAAAGGGCAGGAAAGGAAATGCGGATTGGGGGGGTTACCAGACTCGGAATAAACATTTATAAAATAATATAAAAATAATATGGTTATCTATCTTAGTTATTAATCTTTCTTCGCGGAATAAACCAAGCCAACGAAGGATTTAAGCATCCAAGAAAAGGAAACTTCATCGGATCTAGCTTCGCAGACGCCGCAAAAATTTACCACACGCAATTATCCAGAATGAAATCAGCACTGGCTATTTCTAGATATCTTCTCTATTAAAAAAAAATCACACCGACTGATAGACAACTAAAAGCATAAAATTTTGAATATAAGTTCCTTTTTTAATATAGATTTTTGTTTTGTAATTATTACACCATTATTGTTGAATTACATACATACATACATACATACATACATACATATATACATACATACATACATACATACATACATACATACATACATACATACATACATACATACATGCATGCATGCATGCATACATACATACATACATACATACATACATACATACATACATACATACATACATACATACATACATACATATTGTCACGCCGGTTTCCCGTAAGGAAATAGATGTGTGGCTAGGAGCGAGCTTAGTCGCAAGCGTGCCGACCGTCCCGGGATCGGGTGTACTATATTGCCTTACCTCAGCATGCGGGGCTCGGCTGGGGTTGACCTCCACCCTCCCTTGTGGCTCGTGGGATTCACTATGACGAATCATAATAAAGCTAATTTGTTAAAAATGACGGCGACGTGGTTCGCCACCCGTCACGTCCTAAATCCCACGAGGGCGAGAAGCGACTAACGGAGAGCCGTTTCGCTACGATGATTGTGACAGAAAGGATGGATAAAAGGACGAGTGTAGAGGAAGCAAAGTGTGCTGGGATCGTAACGGATGGAGATTTGTGGTCTCTGCCTGCCCCTCCGGGAAACAGGATTGTATATTGTAGATTTTCTCATTATAATTACATTCTAGCCATAATTAATGATTTGCTTTAAGAATGTGTCCGTCAACAATTTTCTTATAGTCTCTATTATTCAATAATAAAAAAATATTCAATTTCATTATCCAATGTCAGTCCGTTACCAATAAGGCTTTTACCACAATTTCTCAATGAAGTTCCTCTGTACGGAGAAGAAACGGCGAAAGAAACTACACAGGTATCGTCTTTTTTTGTAATTTAATTTTATCTTTTTACAACATGGCAATGTGTATAATCTCGCAGATAACCAGGCGAACATTCAGTTATGTTGAAGTAACAATTCAAGACACAATAATGTCACAACATTCAAGTTAAAACATATTATGTGCGAAAAACAGGACCCGGGCAGACAGATTAAGGGGAAGATACTATTAGAATATATATCCTATTATATAATATATAATAGAATACCATTAAAAAATAACTGTTTGAACTTTTCTTCTTCTCCCATCCCTGAACCTCCGGAACTCAACCATACTGCAGACGAATACTTTGTCAAGAATGGCATATTATTTGTGTGTACCATAAATAGGTTGGATCGCCCGGGGAAGTACCACACTCCCGCAGAAAACCAGCGTCTGATTGTTAGCTTGCTATCGCGCTTCGTCCGATGAGCGGTTGAGTTCTGGAGGCCCAACCCCCCATCTCCTCTCCCAAAATGACCCTCCTTGAAAACGAAAAGGAACCCCTATCGATGATTTCACATTTAATTAACACAAAGTTCTCATAAAAACCCTAATCTTTCGACGCCGGCGTAAATCAAAAGGGATTTGAGATGGAATTTAATTTTGTTTTGTGTCCGAACGGATAAAAGTCTAGCTTTAATGTAATTATTAATTGAGTCAGGCGTTACTTTGCGGAAATCCATCACTATATGGACAGTCAAAAGTTTTACTTAGCTAAGATCCGCGACAAGCAAAACAATAACAGAAAATTAATAATGTGTGTTTTTCCGTTGGGTTTAGTGGATTTATTTGGAACTTAAACCAAAAACTTACCGAAAATCGGCCATCAACTCTCCACCCACCAACCACTATACACAACGCCAAACACACACTATCACTTTTCCATCTTGTACACGACACGTGTTTCGCCCCAACACGAGGCATCCTCAGGTATAGTAGACTCTACGGAAGACAACCGAAAGCACTTTTCGGAAAAACACACATTATTAATTTTCTGTTATTGTTTTGCTTGTCGCGGATCTTAGCTAAGTAAAACTTTTGACTGTCCATATATTTAATGTAATTTAATATTATGAGGGGAGAGCTATGTAAGAAGTTATGTCTGTTAAATATGACTTCTGACTTTTTTTATAATGGGATGAGCAATCATCGCCGCCCATAGACATCAGCATTACCATCAGCATTGTTCGAGTGTCATTCAGGTGATGGAAATGGAAATCAATTTTGTATGTTCACGCCTATCCCCCGTAGGGTTTGGCAGAGACCACAGAGCTCCATCCGCTGCCATTCATCGCAGCGAAACGGCTCGTCATTGGTCGCTTCTCGCCCTCGTGAGAATCAGGACGTGACGGGTGGCGAACCACGTTGCCGTCATTTTTCGATAAATTAGGTATATTAAATTCGTCTTAGTGAAACACACGAGCCGCATGGGAGGATGGAGGTCAGCCCCAGCAGAGCCCTGCATGCTGAGGTAAGGCACCATAGACCCCGAGGGAGCCCGACCCCGGGACGATCGGCACGCTTGCGACTAGACTCGCCCCTAGCCACGCATCCATTGGTACGGCAGACCGTGGATTGGTGGAGAGGAAGGCAAAGTATAGAGAAGAAAGGAAGGGGCTGCAAATTTATGCTCTCTGAGCAATCATAATTCTTCTTATGGTCCTATGTCCCCGAGGTGGGGCAGAGGGCGTCCACGGTGCTTTTCCATTGAGATCGATCTTGAGCGACGCGCTTCACTTCAGGCCACGTCAACCCGATGGATTTCATCTCAGCCGCTGCGGAGCGCTTCCAGGTGTGTTTGGGTCGGCCTCGCTTCCTATTCCCTTGAGGAGTCCATTCCAACGCCTGTCTGCGAATGTCATCAGTCCACTTGCGGCGCAAGATTTGAAGTCAAATCGGCGGTTCGTGACAAAGATCCAGTAGGCATTCGTTGGTTATTTTCTCGGGCCAGAAGATTCCGAGAATTTGTCGACAACATCGGTTAACGACGACCTGAAGCCGCTGCAATCCGAGCAATCATACGACTTTTTAAAAATAAATATATTTAATTTATTTATACGACATTACAATATGAAAGCAATTGCTAGACCTCGTTTCGTTTCCTCGCTTCTGACGTCCAACGTTGTCTTCGATTGTCTCCTGACTGGCTTCCTGCGTGTCCTGGACGTGTATCCTATAGGATATTATAACACACATATTACGATGGTGGAACTGTGCGGAGATTAAACAACTCGTCAGAACATTGGCCATATAACATAAATTCGATATATTATATTACGCACAGAGATGAAATATCTCTGCGTCGAAATATTTATTACGCAGAGATGTGTCATCTCTTACACATTTCTGCGTACAGAAAATAAATTGAGCCTATCGGAAATCCTTATATTATAAATCGATTATAAATGGGATATGATTTACAATACCAAATACCACTTTCTGTAGGTTTATTTTTATGGGATAGGAAGGCAAACGAGTAAGCGTGTCACCTGATGAAAAGCAATCAACGCCGCCCATAGACATTCGCAGTACCATAGGCAGTGCAGAGGCGTTGACGGCCTTAAGAAAAGTGTCATTATGGGAGACGGGCGGGGAGGGGGAAGGGTTGGGCCTCCGGAACTCAAGCGCTCAAGCGCTACAACTCAGACGCCGGTTTTCTGCGGGAGTGTGATACTTCGACGGCCGAGCCGGCCCATTCATGCTACAGACAAATAATATGTCATCCTAGACAAATTATTCATCAGCAGCGTGGCTCTACCACTGTGGAACCACGTCTTCAACGTTTAGTATTTTTAAACGGTTTCATTTAAAAAGCTACCGGATATTTTGTATGGTTGTTGTACTTCCGCTGTCGACTCAGCCTACTATTGCAACCGACCAACTCCAAATACCAAATGTGTTTATAACGGTACATTTAACAACTCACGATACAGGGAATTCTAGTGTGATGCTGTGAATATAAAGGGTTTTTTTTTTACATTATTTATATGTATTCTTCAACAGCAATATGCCACCACGATAGCACCATACCAACACTTACATTCACCCCGGCCCTAGCCGAGCACGCAGAGTAGGGAACGCTTCTACACCGGCCGCTCACACGATGTTCTCTCAGTACCCGGTCGGTTCGCACCCCCTAGACCTTAGGGGACTAATAGGGACTATAGATACTTAGGTCCAATCAAACACACGTTTAACTTAGCGTCATGACGAAATTAGAATCGACACACACACACGTGTACTGTAATGATACATTAATAAATTCATCACTACACACTACACATTAATAAATGTATGACTAATGCATTAAAACCTTTTATATTATATCACTTTTTTTCATTCGTAATATTCAAATTTAAAATGAAAAATAAATAAATTATAATAAAACAAACTGCATTAGTTCGACTGACATCTCTTAAATAGACATGTCACCCGTCCGGCACAAAACATTGAAATTATAATCTATAATATAAAAATCAATTGCTGTTCGTTAGTCTCGCTAAAACTAGAGAACGGCTGGACCGATTTGGCTAATTTTGATTTTGAATTGTTTTTGGTAGTCCAGGGAAGGTTTATAAGGGAAGAAAATATGATAAAAATATTACGAATATAGTAAAAGCAATAATTTCGTTTTCCCTTTGAAACTACTCCTCAAATAATTCATGTTCGTCCTGTCATTCAGAAATCAATTTAATTTAAAAGTCGTTCAGAAATCAAATTAACTTCAACAGTGAAGTTTTTTTTCATTTCTTTAGTTAAGTTTTGACCACATTTTTTTACTAAAGTTGAAATATTCTGCAATTGTCGTTCAGTTTTGTTATTTTTTAATTTTTTTTATGGGATAGGAGGGCAAACGAGCAAGCATGTCGCCTGATGAAAAGCAATCAAAGCCGCCCATGGACAACCGCGACACCGCAGGAGTCGCGGAAGCGTTGCCGGCCTTTTAGGTATGTATAGGCTTGTTTTTTGAAGGTTCCCATGTCGTATCGGTTCGGAAAGACCGCCGAGGGTAGCTGGTTCCACAAACTGGTGGTGCGTGGAAATAAGTTTCGAGAGAAACGCACCGTAGTAGATCGCCACTCATCCAGATGGTGGGGATAAAATTTTCAAATTCTGAGGCGGTACGAAGTTTGCAGCTAGTATGTATATATATAAAATGTAAATTGAAAAGTGTTAATAAAATATAATAAAGTATAAATATGAATATGATATAAATATACAATGAAATGTAAGAATAAATTAATATCATTTTGAGGAATTTTATTTGAAGAAGCCCCCTAAAGATCCCGGGTGTCGCCGTAAGGACTGCGGGCATGTCACAGCACCTCTGACACAGCGTCGAGCTGACGGAATCTGCGATATGCGCAAATTCCCAAATACGTCTTGCCAAAAACAATTTGCCTGCGGATTCCGAGCCTGCGGACACAGTATTTGATGAAGCTGTTAAAGCCAATGGGCTACCAGCATTAACATCTTCGAATTATGTAACAGCAACACTGAAATGTTGCATCATCAACATTTTATGAGTCGTATAACCTACCCATAATCTTCACAGTTGGAGAGGTACTAAATATGTTTTATCACCGACGATAATTTTACCAATCTTTCACCATCTTTGTGATCGTCAGCAAATCTTTCATTCCCTACTAGTGAGAGTCGTAGAATAGTATGTTTATCGCTGAATTTCATCATCTCGGCCTAGATGATATCCATCGGGTTGACGTGGCCGGAAGTGAAACGCGTCGCTCAAAACCGATAGCAATGGAGAAGTACTGTGGAAGCCCTCTGCCCCACCTCGGGGACATAGAACCATAAGATGAAATTCATACCGCCCAACTCGCCATAAGGAAAAGTTTCATCCCCACCATCTATATGAATAACAAGAATAGCCCGAAAAATCCAATACTGTGCATTTTTCGCGAAACTTATTTCCACGCACCACTACCATGTGGAACCTGCTACCTTCAACGTTGTTTCAAAACCGATACGAAATTGGAATTGTAAGATCTTAGCTGACAAGTGATGCAACAGGAGTGTGGGTTTATACTCTTTTTGTTTACAAAAGCGGACCTATTATATACATGGCGAGAAAAGAGTGCGCGGTGCGGGAGACGCGGTTCGTTTCGAGAATTTGTTCCCGAAGTACATATTCTCTAGTAGGTAGCTACAGAATATACACAGCTGATGTCTATGATTGCTTTCTATCAGGTGATACGCTTACTCTTTTGCCTTCATATCTCATAAAAAAGTAGTAGTAGTAATAGTAAGTATAATTCTAGAAATGTTTTTCTTTTATTTCAGCAGCATCACATGCCCCTGGAGCCCGTCGTCTGGAGGGCGTAAAGCTTAGCCCGAGCCCCCTGCAAACGCCCCCGAGGCTGCCCCCAGATGATCGGTTCATTTTGGAATCTGTGCCGCGCGTGCCCATCTATGCCTGTTGATAAGGTCAGTAACACACATAGCCATAAAAAAAGTAATAATAAAAATTGCAGAATTAAATTCTGCAAGAAATTAATGGAGGTCTGTATTCTCTGCTTATCCTTACGGGAAACAGTCGTGATCATATGCATGTATGTATTAACTTCTACCAGCAAAGCAAGAATATGGGGAGACGACCTGAAAAGGTCATTAGGACCCCTTTGGATAAGAGTGGCGGCAGACAGAAACTGGTAGAAAGAGTTGGAGGAGGCCTATGCTGTAAGGCACACCGAAATGAGAGACATTATTTAATCGAAATATTTATATATAGTGTTTTAATAACTGCAAAATGTTTCGAGAAATAAAAGCTTTATTATTATTATATTAACTTCCGATACCACCACATCATCAGAAAGAAAGAATATTCAACACCACATTCTTTATTTCAGTTTCCATAAGCCCGTCTCCTGTGCATATTTCTGCAGAAATGGAAATGACCTCATCAAGCTTGTCCATTATATTGTATTGTCAAGTATAGGGTGTCCGATGGCAGGATAAGGTTATAGGTCGAATAATAGTGGTAGAGCCACACTGTAGACGAATACTTTGTCAAGAATGGCATAATATTTGTCTGTAGCATAAATGGGCCGACTCGCCCGGGGAAGTACCACACTCCCGCAGAAAACCGGCGTCTCAGTGGTAGCTTACCTATCACGTACGCGGTGAGCAGGCGAGTTCTGTAGGCCACTCCCTCTCCCCCTTCCTCTACGCCTCCCCCTTCCGTTCCCACTCCCATAATGACACTTTCCTTAAAGGTCGGCAACGCTTCCGCACTGCCTATGGCGCTGCGGAAGTCTATGGGCGGCGTTGATTTCTTTCTATCATGTGACACGCCTGCTCGTTTCCCTTCCTATCCCATAAAAATACGCATGGATGCTTACAGGTTATTTTCTGTCGAGTTTTTGGATGATCAGATACAATTCCTTCCGATATCTCAAACGTTTCTTTGGTCCTGGTGGCATTTTTGCTTTTTACCATCGATATATATATATTATATATATATATATATATATATATATATATATATATATATATATATATATATATATATATATATATATATATATATATATATATATATATATATATATATATAATAAAAAGCTCAATTTTTACAATTAATGAAATAAAAACTATTTTATTGCATTTGAGAATTTTTTTCTTCATTTACTTACTCGCTAAAGCGTCTGCTAGTGATGCGGGCTCGATTAATCTTCATTACTTTTTAATAAATGATATATTTCGCTTAGTCATTGTATAAATAGGCGCTCAAAGACATTACGCTAGCTTTTATTATCTGTGACATTCTACAAAAAATTACCCTTTGCCAGTAGGTATTAAAACATGAACAAGGACTTCCCGCCAACTTACATCAGTGAAGTTGTATTTTTATTTTATTTTCATAAACTTATATTTATTATCACTTATATTGTTTAATTATGGTGGTGTATTATACAATATAGTTCGACTAAGTCGTATAAGTGAAGTGATATGAAATAAATGCGTGTATCGTGACTTTTTAAGTTGACTGAAAAAGTCTATAGAAGGTTTTGGTAGAATAGCCACCATTTTATCAAGACGTAACGTGATAAGTTGACTAGTTATATTTTAACAGATTTGATGTTATCGTGTTTTACTTGTCACTGGCATAATAGTTATAGCCATAAAAAAAGAAAGAAGGATCCCATTTGTTCGCTATTAAGTATAAAAAAACGTGGTAACATTAATGGTTTTATTAAAAACATGGTAAATGACAGTCCAATATGGTGCGTGTTTCTCGAAACATCTTACCACATGCCACTGTTCTATGGGACCTTTAAAAGATAAACCTACATATTTTTCAAATCCTGGAACGTTTCTACAATTCCTATGGTATTGCGGATGTCTATGGGCGGCGTTGACTGCTTTCCATCGGGTTGGATGGGTCATGGGATGGATCAGGTCGGGTTATATGCCTGCTCGTTTGTCTTCCTATCCCATAAAACATCAGCAGACTAATGATGATGTTTCAACATCTCACAATAACTGCTATTCACTCTGACTCCGACATTCCAAAGTTAAGAATATTCGAACTACATTAAGAGAAATGTTTGCATATATGAAACTAAAAGTCAAGGTCAAAACAACTCGCTCCGGTTCGAGGTTCCCTGAACGTCAAAGCAATTTAATACTACTTCGGTACGAGCACCCCACTCTGGGAAAGCGAGCGAAAATTCTAGAGTCGTATTTTCTACCGCCGCAAACGTACAACGTACGTACGTATTCGACATTAAACTTAGCAAACAAAAAAAAAGAACCAAACTTTTCTTTTGAAGAGAAAACTCCCGTTGTGATTTGAAAATCGATGAAATGTAAAAACGACGCTAAAAAGAGACAAGCTCACTGTTACATCTATAAGATTTAACCTGCGAGAGAATGAGATAGAATAATGATGATTTCTCTTCTACCAAATATGAACTGAAGAAGAATACTTTGAAAATGCGCGTGAAAAATGATTTAAAAGTGGTAGAGCCAAGCTGCAGTCGAATATTTTGTCAATAATGGCATAATATATGTCTGTAGCATGAATGGGCTGGCTTACCCGGGGAAGTACCACACTCCCGCAGAAAACCGGCGTCTGAGTGGTGGCTTAGCTACCGCGCTTCGTACGGTGAACAGCTGAGTTCCGGAGGCCCAACATCCTTCTCCCTCCCTCTCCCCCTCCCCCTCCCTTCTCCCTCTCCTTTCTCCCCCTCCTTTCTCCCCCTCCCCTCCACCTCCCCCGCCCTTCTCCCCCTCCCCCTCCCATTCCCACTCTCATAATGACACTTTCCATAATGGTCGGTAACGCTTGATTGCTGTCCATCAAGTGACACGCCTGCTAGTTTGCCTTCCTATCCCATAAAAAAATGCAAAGGAGCAAGCGTGTCGTGTGATGAAAAGAAACCAATAAATGACGGGGACGTGGTTCGCCACCCGTCACGTCCTGATTCCCACGAGGGTGAGCAGTGACTAACAGAGAACCGTTTCGTTGCGATGAATGTTAGACGAAGGATGGATAAACAGATGGATGAGTGTGGAGGAAGCAAGAAAAGTGTGTGGGGATCGTAGCGGATGGAGATCTGTCGTCTCTGCCTACCCCTACGGGAAACAGGCGTACCGATATTTATGTATGTCCTTAAAAATGAAAGGGAGAGAATAAATGAAATGGGAGGAACATAAGGAAATAAATAAAGTAGAAAGTCGTTTGGTTTTGCACAACATATTTGTATAAAAGAATCAAGTAAAAATTGTGAAATAAATGAAACAAAAAAAAGGTTACATTTACACGAATTACAGTTAAATTTTAACGAATATTAGAATGTAAATAATACAGACTACAAACGCAATAAATAACATTAAAGAGAAATACCATTGCGGCAAAATAAATCAAGTTACATCCAACAAGGTCTGTGTTCGCGTCGTAGTGGTACAGTCGTTGCCAGAAATGTTATGTAACGGTTAAAAAATTGCTTTTAGTTAAGTATCTAACTTGGCAAGGAGAGTTGTATATACAGCTATTTTTTTAACGACTTGCACACGGAATAACTAAACTAAAAAAATTCAAGCTAAAAGCAATTTTTTAAGCTTTGGGTGAGGCCTATGTCCAGCAGTGGACAACCGTGAACTGATATTGATTGATGTTGATATATTTTTTCCGAGGACAAGTCGTTAAAAAAATAGCTTGTATATACAACTCGCCTTGCTAAGTTAGAAACTAAACTAAAAGCAATTTTGTAAGCCATACCCAAATCTTAAAAAATTGCTTTTCGTTAAGTTTCTAATTTGGCAAGGAGTGCTGTATATACAAGCTATTTTTAAGTTTTTATCGACTTGTAAATATTAAAAAATATATCAATATCGGCTCACGGTAGTTCACTGCTGGACATAGGCCTCACCCAATGCTTAAAAACTTGCCTTTAGTTTAGTTTCTAACTTGGCAAGGAGAGCTATATATACAAGCTATTTTTTTAACGACTTTTACACGGAAAAAATATATCAATGTCAATATAGGGCGTGAAGCGACCAATGAAGAGCCGTTTCGCTGCGATGAATAATAGCGGATGGAGCTCTGTGGTCTCTGCCAACCCCTGCGGGTGATAGGCGTGAATATATAAAAAAAAAAACTTTTACGAGAAGTACAGGTTTTATTTTTAAAAATTTACTTCGTTTAAATTTTGAACGTTACATTCGAGCACACTTTTGGAATCTAGCTGCAGTATTGTGTGTCACTTGCTAAAGAAGTAACATCGGGATGCTGTTAACCTCGCGAACGATATTTTCTTTTTGTGTTGAGATGGTCATCGAGTTTTCTTCATTGACTTTACTTTCAAGGTACTGTAGTGATACATTCATAAATGTATCACTAATGTATTAAAACTTTTTATTTGTATATGACAAAACATTTTTCTTTTATACAACTTCCTTAAAATTATGAATATATCGTAATTTTAAATTTTAAAATAAAAAAAGATAAATTGTTTAATCTTCTTCTTCTAAGAGTCCTTCGCGAGGTGCAGCAGTTCTGGAGCACTCGCTATCCCGGTCCACTCCCTGTTATTACGTAGCTAAGACTTTTGTTTTCGACCAACTTGTCTTTTGCTCGCGACTTTTCCCGTAATGATCAGTTGCAGCAACTTGTACCTGTCATGTCTCATGATATGACCTAGATAAGCAATTTTTCTACCTTTGACGGTCTGCAAAAGTTCACGTTTTCGCTTGACTTGTCGGAGAACCTCGTCATTGGCCGCCCTTTGAGTTCAGCTAATAGCGAGCATCCGTCTATATGCTCACATTTCGAACGCTTCTATACGTTTTCTGATGTCTTCTTTAATAGTCCAAGCTTTACATCCGTAAACAAGAATGGGCCAGATGTGAAAGAGGAACATTGTAATGCGGAAGTTTTACTGATTATTCGATATAATTCCTCCACCGAATGCCCTATGTATGATCCATATATGTGAAACGATTCGTAAAAAGCAATAACCAACTGAATAATTCACCTATAAAGGACAAAAAGACTAGAGAGAAGTATAGAAAAGCTTTTCCCGGGGCCTGTGAAAGCATTCCCAAAGTTCAAGGCGCAGTTAAGGTCGTTACCCTGAACGGTTACGTCACAAAAGTAATCTCCACCAATCATGGCGGGCTCTTTATATAGGTAGGGTTGGCACGCATGCATATCGGAACAAATGCAATGAGAAATTTAGGACCTCATAAAAAACGTACATACCATGCTTATTGAGTGATAGCATTTTATTCACGGCAAAACAACACCACAAGCATTAGAGAAGCTTTACCGGAATTTGAGAAATATTTAGAATTATTTTTTTTAATTGTCAGATTAATTTTGTAGTCACGCTGCAGACGAATAATTTGTCTAGAATGGTATATATTATTTATCTGGAAGAAAAGGCCAAGCTGGCCTCGAAAAAGCTGGGTGTGCTCAGTAGAGCGAGACAGTATTTCACATCTGGCCATTGCCTCCAACTGTACAAGGCACAAGTCAGGCCAAACATGGAATACTGTTCTCACCTCTGGGCCGGGGCTCCCTAGTATCAACTTCTTCTATTTGATCACATTCAAAGTCGTGCGATCCGAATCGTCGATGACCAAGATCTCACCGATCGGCTTGATTCTCTAGCGCTGCGGAGAGATGTCTCATCTCTCAGAATTTTTTACCGCTTCTATCATGGGGAGTGCTCCGAGGAATTGTTTGGAGTAATTCCCGCGGCCGAATTCCACAACCGCACAACTCGCCGTAAAGAAAAATTTCATCCCCACCATCTGGATGAGTGGCGATCTACTACGGTGCGTTTCTCTCGTAACTTCTTTCCACGCACCACCAGTTTATAGAATCATCTACCCTCGGCGGTCTTTCCGAACCGTTACGACATAGGAACCTTCAAAAAACAAGTCTATGCATCCCTAAAAGGCCGGCAACGCTTTCGCGACTCCTGCGGTGTTGCGGTTATCCATGGGCGGCGTTGATTGCTTTCCATCAGGCGACACGCTTGCTCGTTTGCCCTCCTATCCCATAAAAAAAAATTATTTGTCTGTAGCATGAATGGGCCGGCTTGCTCTTTAGTTAAGTTAAGGTAACTTAAGCTCTCTTTTTTATGTTCTATATATTGTAAAATAATAGCGCATTTTTATAACATTTTCGAAAGGGTGTGGCTTATCTTCATTTTTTTGTAGTATGTATCTTACACACTACAAAATTACCCCGGAATATGGGTAAATTTTTTATAGCAGCTAAAAATACTTTTAAACATTTATCGTTGACTTTTCCCGCCAATTTACAAGAGTGCCGTTGTATTTTTATTTCATTTTCATAATCTTATATTATTCACAGTTATATTGTTTAATTGTGGTGGCGTATTATACAATATAGTTTGATTAAGGCGTATAAGCGAAGTGATATGAAATAAATGCGTGTATCGTAACTTTTTAAATTGACTGAAAAAGTCCATAAAAGGTTTTGGTAAAATGTCCATTATCCATATCAAGACGTAACGTAAGAGATTGGATATTATTATATATTACTTGACACTGGCATAAAAGCTGTAACTATTTGCCATAAAAGAAAAGAAAAAAGAATATCGTTAAGTCAAAAAACTCATACCAGTCAAATTCTCTAAAAAAGACGGTTATTTGCCAACCCTAGCTCGCGCATTACACAATAAACGCCGCCATAAAAGGCCCGACCTGAAAAGCGACATCCAAAACGGGCTGTATTGAAATTTCATTTTATTGAACCGTCTGCACGTAAAACTGATCTCACCTAATGTACATAAAGCCTTAATACATCATCATCGTCTTAGCCCAAAGAAAGTCCCTTTATTTTTCTTTGACTTTGTCATTCTAATAGCTAAATTTAGTTGTAGTCTCATATATATATAACTTCTTTCCACGCACCACCACTCTGTGGAACCAGCTACCTTTGGCGGTCTTTCCGAACTGATACGACATTAGCACCTTCAAAAAACAAGCCTACACATACCTAAAAGGCCGGCAACGCTTCCGCGACTCCTGCGGTGTCGCGGTTGTCTATGGGTGGCGTTGATTGCTTTCCATCAGGTGACACGCTTGCTCGTTTGCCCTCATATCTCATAAAGTCGCTCAGAGAGCTTTGTTCGGAGTTTCTCTTTTTTTTTTCTCTTTAGTTATCCGACAGAGAACTGAAGTCACTGACATAGCCTTTCGTATTAACAAGCTGAAGTGGTAATGGGCTGCTCACGTTCATCGTTGGAGCAAACGAATGCTGAAGTGAAGACCGCGTCTCGGTAAACGTAATGTAAGACGCCACCCGGCTAGATGGTGCGACGATCTGCGCAGGGCGGCTGTCCAAAACTGGATGCGTGAAGCCGAAGATTGGGCTAGGTGGAGCTTCTTGGGGGAGACCTATGTCCAGCAGTGGACTGCTGCAGGCTGTTGATTGATTGATTGTCATATATATTCCACTATACACACATCACAAGTAAACCTCAATACTATGCATATATTAATTTCAATAAAAGAACTAAACCCACAAACATTGACTCGGAAAACGATATCGTAAATATGATATTTGGATCTTCTTTCACAGTCTAAAGTTACCCCAAAATGTGGAAGAATATTTCATTAAAACTAAAATGTAAGATTTTCACTTTTATCTTCCTTATAATCTTCATCCCAAGCAAAGACCACGTTTTTCATTAAGAAACTGTTAAAAAAGTGATTTATGTCTGAACGAACAAGTCTGTCTTCGTCACTATAAGATTTAAAAAAAAATCAAAAACAAAATGGAGGCCATGTTTACAATGACTGGCAACAACAATATCAGAGACAAGAGACTCACAAGGTCATCTAGACTGGAATATTTTTCCAGCTAACCGCACTTTGTTTTTAATTTCACGACCTCCCTATTGTTTTCAAATTAAAGCTACGATTTACGGTTCGAACTGGATGAAGCCATTGTTTGTAATTCCACTCCATTTTAAACTTTAAATATACCTTTTTATGATCAAATACTTACAAAAGTTGGGGAAAAAAACATTATTGTTTTTTGCCTAATTATCAGGAGAATTGAGAGAAATACTTTTTTAAGTTCTTAACTTTAAAAAAGTATTTTTCTCAATTCTCACTTTTGACGCCATCTAATAGATAATCTTAAAGCGGATCCGATCAAATATTTTGCATTAACCGATCGAATATTTTGCATTAAAATAATACCTAAACACACAGATAACTTGTGTAAAAAGAATGATAAGTGTAGATGAATCAAAGAAAGTTGTGCCGAGATCGTAGCAGATGTGGTATCTGCCTACCCCTATGGGAGACAGACGTGATGATATGTATGTAAATTACTTATATGCATTGTCTATCTATATGTCTATCTATCTTTTCATAATCTATATGAAGGACGAAATAAAGGATATGGAGAGAAAGTGAATAGAGTCTAGAATCCTAGGTCCTATTGTATCCACAAATAACATGTATGCTTTATTTTTTCATTGGGGAATTATTATGTTTTTGAAAACCTTTAATAGGAAAACATTCCGAAGTGGAAATTCGGCATCAAATTACATTGAACATTCATTGAGGCATACATGAATAGGATCTGGATAATAAGCTATAGAACGAAGCCGTATTAGGAAGTAACGCAAATATAGGCCTAGGCTGTGTATACAAGGCCTATATTTGGCAACGATCTATAAAGCGATTAGGGAATTCGTGAAATATTGTAATACAGAAATCAACAGTTCTAAACAGACCCCAAAAAATTTAACAAATTCCTATAAATGTGAAATGATTTATGGATGACCTCTTATAGATATACCATAAATAAATATATTTTATA